>CM035431.1:30560481-30635481 GCA_020310875.1 Ceratopteris richardii | reverse complement strand
CATACACAATGAGAAGTGGAGAATGACTTGCCTGGGACTCACCTCAGTCATCATCTAGAGTTCTCTCTAAGGTCCCTCTACTCATCTGGTCATCATGAATATGTACCTCTTATGAATTCTCTAGCTTTTGGCCTTGGCTATCCCCCGAGCAAGGAACTCCTGGTTCCTCCATGCATGTACATCTCTAGAATATAACACCCTCTCCCCTGAGCAAGGATCTAAAGGTAGGTATGGAGGAGGGAGCTATTGTGGAGGCAGTGCGACGGACGTTGTGTCGCCTGCTTTTACTCCTGGGATGAGTACCTCAAATGTAGGTTTGCCATGTGGTACACCACGTGGAACACCACCTACACCCTCGGGTGCTCATGACCATGATGACTCCAAGGTGTATAGTATCCGAGATGGAGCTGCGGTGATGGATGCTGCTGGCAAAGCAATGCGTGCACGTATATGACAAAAAGATCGGAAGAATTATATCACATAGATGATATGTCAGGAGTATGCCTAGACCTTGTCCACTAACTTGTGACGGCTTGTCACCTATAAAGACCTTGGAAACTTGCTCTTGTCTCCCTGAAATCCCCACTAATAGCTTCTCATATCGTATAATTATGCAAAATCACTTACTCCACTAAAGTAACAAAAGAAATACTATATTTATCCAAAACAATATCAGAATTCTCCAATCTCTGTGGGAAAAAGTACTAAAAGTAAATGGAAATATTTTCCAAATAATGCTTAATCTCTAAGCTCAAGTAAATCTGCTTGATTTACTTACTCTAGTGAAATAAAACTCAACAAAGTCTCATCATGATCCAAACTGTGAATCCAAGATGATAATCTATCAATGATCCAGACTATGAACCAAGATCTCAATCTATCAATGATCATAACTATGGATCAAATTCTCGATCTATCATATTTAATAATCCGAACTATGGATCAAATATCTCCCATACAAAGTAAATACCAATCCACACTGTGCAACTAAGTCCATCATGCCAAGTGAAGATGTGCTAAGAGAGTATAGCAACTAGTGGAGCTACTACCACCTGCTTAATAATATGCAAGATGTTCCCACTAGATGAAACTTGCTTTATCTCTGACCACCATCCGATCATCACTATGATCAAATCATTCCTAACTAGGAATGAGGTGTCTCTAGTAAATTGATGTAATAATCTTGCACTCCCAGATATAATGAGGATGATAATATGAGTGCACTTAATATGAAGAACAATGATAAGTAGATGTGTGGACATGCATAGCCCACTAGGCTAAGCATCTAGCTCACCTCATACACACTATGTATAAACCATGGCCTATCCTTAGGCATATCAAATAAAACAATACATACTCTATCAATGTCTTTTTAATGCAATCTCCTATTCATAGTTCTTATATGTAAACCTTGCCCTTATGCTTCTAGGCCACTTGCTTGTGGACTTGCCTTATTTGCGATCATATACAGAGTGACTGTATCAACTGCCCCTGTATTGTCCACTAATAAGAAGATCATACGAATGAACTCCAAATCATATAAAAAATACAATCTCTGAGACTTCTCTCCCATACCATCTATACTACACCTAGGTAGAATACAAATTTTGATGTCCCATACCACCAAACTTTATACCCCACATAGATGCATGTATGATATTAAAGTCAAACACTTCTCTCAAAAAGACAAGAATAAATCAATGATTAATTACAGCCATAAATAATAATAAAATCATGAAGTGTTTCCTTTCCTCTATGGAAAGGATAGAGTCATTCCTATGACTCTATCACTGATAACTATCTCTGGTACACTTGCGCTTAGGTGATCCTAAAAAACAATGCTGATGGAATTTAAGATTATCTTTTAACTATGAAGATAAATATAAAAATATTTGAATTTCAGGTACGTCATAGGGTCTATAATGGAGTATCTTGTCCAAGAAAAATTTTTGAAATTGGAGCTTCCAATATGAAACAAACAATTAGTAATGAAACACATGTACCACTCTTTGGAAAATCCTCACCAGAGATTGTTCTTACAAGAATGGGTCATTTGACCTAGCAATTGATGTCAAATTTATTTGCAATTTGAGTGGAATATATATACTTCTACGTAAATTAATTGGTGTAAATTCCATAGTATTTGGAGATTGAGGCTCTCACAATGACTAAAATACTAAGCCTCTATACCTGTAATTTGCAGATGTCACCTTTTACTATTTTCTTTATGTCTCTTAAATAGAGACACATTTCATATTGATATTTTGTACATGCCATCTGACAATGCTTATCTAATGTTAGAAAGCAAAATCATCCTATTTGAGTGAATGAGCTAAGAGAACCAATCACCTTTCAGTGACATGATCTCTAGTTATTTCATGAATTCCAGAGGCTGCACTTTCATGTGGAGAGATCTTTTGACCTATCAAATGATTTTCACAAACAATGCAAATTGATATGAAAAAGTGCATCTACCAATCATTGACATGCAACAAACTTCATGCAATTTGGGTCTACCAATGAAGAGAAGTGCCCTTTGTAACAAGCCTATGTCACTTGTTTTAGGTCTCTACCTCTATTAGAAGCACTTGTAGTGTAGAGGTCATTTGAGCTTTTTAAAAGTATCAAAGTTACTTGAAAATTGGTCAGCTCAAAGAAATGCCTATGAGATACGTGCCCTCTAAAGTTCAATAATTTTGGGCATTCCCTCAAAGAGCAGTATCCAAATCTCTATGAGGCTGCTACCTCACTAACTATTTGCTCAATTACTTTTTAAATCAAAAAAATGATGTGACATGTTAATCCTTATGATTAGACATACTCATTCATTCTCTTGGATGAAATATGACATGGAGACATATCGATGCATATAATGATTATCTAGATCAATGCAAACCAATTAACAATCCAAATGATCTTGTGGAAAAATTGACTCCTTACATAGTATCCACCTTTTAATGAAAGCGAATATCTATGGATATCATTCTATTCATTGTGCTTCTTGCACATTCCTTATCCTCATCACAAAAAATCACGTAAAAGCATTTAACACTTGTATTGATGATCACAACCATAGCACTCTTGTGTCGACTCATGTTAAACTTCGATATCAAGTGCATAGACTCGCATGAAGAACAATTCATGTGCTCATGAGTCACTAGACGAAAACACATTTTAGTTGTTCTTGATGGATATACCTTGTCATTTACTTTCTAAAGGCACAATTAGCCTATGCATGGTACCTCTGGCACATACCTCATGCTGACCCTAACTTGTCATGGTGATACATAGAAATGATCTTCTGTAGTTATGAAATGCATCATGCACTTCACCTTTCTAGAAATCATATCGTCTATGTGCTTTTACTTATGCACACATAAGACTTTGTCTCTCTCACAACACAACATCACTCTAGTTCTCACATGGCATATAATGTCATGTGGCTTCAATTTTTTTTGGTAGAATTTCCCTAGGAAAATGAAGCCTAAAAAAAAACCATGATACAATGATAGGCATTAGCCTAATGGTTGGCAAACAAATTTTTTTACTCCAAAAACCTAAAAATAAGAAACTTTTCCAATATGTGTTGTTGTGCACTACATGCCCTCATAACAAGGTCTTTTTTTGCTCCAATGCCGGTACAAAGACCTTGAAACATAGAAGAACAACTTTTAACTGCTAACAACAATGCCTATGGTGCCCATCAAGGTTTTTTGATTCCTTCTGCTACACGATGTGATACCTTGCATAAGTTTTGAGATGAATTAGTTCTTTGGATTCTCTCCTTGCACAACCACCTGCCATGGATGAATCCTCTTCATTCCAGAATCCTCAATTCATCATGCAAGAGAAGAGATTCCATCTTCATCCCACCTTGCTCTTCATGGATCCCTCTCTCCCTCTAGGTCTGATACCAAATGTGGGAGGTGGAGAGTGACTTGCCTGGGTCTCACCTCCCAGCCTATGTATAGCCCTTGCCTAGTCACCATATAGAATTCTCTATCAATTCCCTCTACGCATTTGGCCATCATGAGTAGGTACCTCGTATGAACTCTCTAGCTTTTGGCCTTGGCTATCCCTCGAGCAAGGAACTCCTCATTCCTCCAAGCATGTACATCTCTGATATGACACTGATATTCTGAGTACTTATGTTATGCACATAGGGACTCATTGGGCCTTAGAGTGATTCCTATAGTATGCCCAAGGTAAGAAATACTATTTTTTGGTGAAAATGCTAGATAGGAAGCAAAGAGACAAGTTATCTACTTTTAGAGACCTTGGCTATCCATCGAGCAAGGAACGCATTGTTCCTCCAAGCATGTATATCTTTGGAAGATAAAACTCTCTCCCCCTTCTAAATACCATTGTCCTCAATGATATAGAAGGAGCGATAAACCTGGAATCAAAATCTCTGATTCCAAATAATAAGAGTAGAGTGTGCTAGGTGTCTGACATACCAGATGATAAAAATGTATACAACTTATCTCTCTGCTTCCTATCTAGCATTTCCACCAATAAATAGTAGTCCTTATCTTGGGCATACAATAGGAATCCCTCTAAGACTCAATCAGTCCCTATATGCACAACATAAGTACTCCGAATATCCTCGTTCCTCCAAGCATGTACATCTCTAGAATATAACATACACACACATAGATACACACACATACACACATGAAAATACACACACATATAGACTCACATACACACACATATAGACTCACATACACACATGAAAATACACAAATATACATACACACACACACATATAGATACAAAAAAATATACATAGATACACATACTCAATCATGTAAACACGTATACACACACTCATAGACACACACACATACACATATACACACATAGATACACATATACATACACACACATACATGCACACACATACCTACACACACACACATACAAACACACACACATATATATATATACACACACACACACACACACACACACACACACATATATATATATATATATATATATATATATATATATATATATATATATATATATATATATATATATATATATATATATATATATATATATATATATATATATATATATATATATATATATATATATATATATATATATATATGCATACACACACCTATACATATACACACATACACATACACACATACAGATACATTCAGACACATAGACACACATGCATACATACACACACATGCATATGCATACATACATACAAACTTGCACATAACACACATACACATACGCATACACATACACATAAACATACACATACAAATACACATACACATACACATACACATACACATACACATACACATACACATACACATACAGATACACATACACATACACATACACATACACATACACATACACATACACATACACATACACATACACATACACATACACATACACATACACATACACATACACATACACATACACATACACATACACATACACATACACATACAATACACATACACATACACATACACATACACATACACATACACATACACATACACATACACATACACATACACACTCATACACATACACATACACATACACATACACGTACACACATACACATACACATACACATACACATACACATACACATACACATACACATACACATACACATACACAAAAGGTGTGTCTTTATAGCCTATGCAGGTGAGTAAAAGCGGTATAGGTGCTATAAACCCACAATAAAGGAGCTAAAATTATGAAGATATGTCATTTCTTATGAGCTTTTACCTTGGTATGCTACAAATGTATCTACACCTAATAATAAAGATGAGGGAAATATGATTTCAAGGGATGAACCAAAAATCATGGATCTTCTTGGACCAAAGGATTATAATATTCAATCATCATGGGATAAAGAAAGTCCTTTATCAAACCAAATAAGTGATGCAAAGAGTAAGGGGAAGACTAAGATCATAGAGATAGAAGGAGATAAGGACTTATGGCTTGAGCTCAAGACAAACCATCATAGAAGAAAGGAGGAGAGCTCAAAGGTAAAAAATGAATATCAAAGTCAATGGAATCGTGATAAGAATATCTAATAGGGTAAGGTATCCAGTTGAAGTAGTTGCCTATGATTCATTTATGGCTAGACATTATGATGAAATGAGCAATTTTTTTGAATAACCTACATACTTTAAAGAAGCCAACACATGCTTGGAATGATAAGAAGCTATGTAGGAGGACATTAAAGCTTTGGAGGATAATCAAACTTGGACCCTTGTGACAAGAAAGATGAATATAAAGGTAATAGGAAACAAGCGGGTTTATAAGGTAAAGAAGCATTAGATGGTAGTATTTCTAGGTACATACTGTTGTATATTATGGAATCATGGAAGGTTAAATGGATTTGGTTTTTAAATATAAAGGAAGTTCGGCATTAGCCTACTCTCCCGGACTTGAATTAAATAAACAAAAGTACACGAGAAGGGGACTAGTGCCCACGGGACCCCCCAAATCCCACAAAGCAGGGGAAGCTTTTATAGAGCTTAGATGGCATTACAAAGAAGGTTAATCAACCTCTCATCACCCTCATGTGGGTCCCACTTGGGTTTAAGCTTGTTATTGATCAAAAGGAGTACTTGATGATGCTTGAAGGGGGGGGGGGATCTATTACAGTTAACAATCCTTTTGCCCAGGAGGAACAACGATTTCTCAATGGACCACTCTTTGGGGGAGTCACTGAATTTGATAGAAAATCTTTATCGCTAGATTTTCCATAGGACCTCCCCTCTGATGGCATTCCAGAGAGTCGCGGAGCAATCGATCGCTTCTCCCAGCAGGGCTTGCCACCAACTGAGATGTTTCTGAGGTCTAATTTTCTTTCCAACCATCTACCAGAGTCTGTTGGACATGGGGCAGATAAAGAAGATGTGTGAAACATCTTCGATAGACCGGTAGCAGCGTTTGCACCAGGGAGGAATCCAAAAAAATTTTCTAGCCTTAAGGTTGGTCTAGATTCCATGATGAAGAATTTGCCATAAGAGGACAGACTTTTTGATTTCTATGAGGGGGTGCTAGATAGCCATGAACTTCATGTCCCACCGTAGTCGCATCCATGACAGGCACCACTTCTTGTTGAGGTTAACCTGATAGTCAATCGTTTCCTTGATGTTCGGGATTTTTGAAAGGCTATTCCCATTGTGCCATTTGAGACCAAGCCCAGGACCATTTAAATGGATTTTTAATGTTTTAAATGTCCAAAAGGTTTTAATGTGGTTGTGTTTGATCTAGCAAGAGAAGAAGCATGAAGGCATGGATACAAGTGGATGCATATTAATAAATAAATTAGAACATTAAATCAAAGACTTCTAGAATAAGTTATATTTAGGTTTAAGTTGTTGTAAAAATAGTGGTTCGCTTAGAAAGCGACGCCTTTTGTAAATAAAGTAGTTTTTCCTAAAAGTCGTTTCTAAAAGCAACGGCTCTCATGTAACTTCTATTTCCAGGACGTAATAGAAATAAACCTATAAATACGGGTACTCTAATAGTCTCGTCCATTAGAGTACACGGGGGGAGATTGCACCCAATATTGCATTGATTGTCTCTCTATTTATGATTCTTGTTTCGTCTTCTATCTACCTCTGTGTGTGCGTGCACTGAAGATCCTTATAACCGTGGTATTTGAGCCTAGCACGTATCACTTGGGAGGAGATTATTTGTCGAGGGGATTTTTTGTGTTCTCTATTCGCGAATCCGAATCCGAATCCGAATCTACGCCCGCGTCTGCTTCTGCCTCTGTGTCTACCTCTGCCTCTCTCTTAGTTTCCGTTTCAGTTTCAGAACCAGAACCTGCGTTTATACCTGCATTTATACCCGCGTTTACACCTGCGAAGTAACTGTCTCTATTTGACTTTCAGTTTTAGAACCAGAACCTGTGTTTATACCTACATTTATACCTGCGGCTTACTCCAAGGCGTCGACTAAGGCAAAGAACTTAGGCAATAACTTAGGCAATACATTGGCACTAAAGGCTCCCTTGGCAGCCGTTGGCTACGTGTGATGCAATTTTAATTTTGAGTGACAGTAGAGAGTTGTAGACTCCCTAAGGTAGGAGGATTTGAACCCACAACCTCCTACTTACAAGGGAAGTACTTTAACCACTACTCCATCTCCTTGAGTTATCACTCTATCTTCGTTTTATGAAATTTACATCAACTTCACCTCTCTCTTCCTTTTCCAAGTCCCAAGTCAAGCTCACACATGTGGAAGCACCCGTCGAATTTCTTAGAGAAGTGCATAATAAAAAGGGCATAACTTTCACTATATAACTCGGATTTTAGCATATAATATATCTTTGGAAAGCTCTCGGAACAAGCTTTCTAGTTATACTATTATATTGAGAATCCAACATAGTTTGAAAGAGGGATTTTGTTTTCTAGTTGTAGACCCTACAACGATGGAGGATTTTGGCAATTCACCTTTATCAAGAGCTTCACTTGAGCAACAATTAGAGATTATGCAACAAGAACTTCAAGCCGCTTAACAATCTGTACACAAACGTGATGCTATGCTCCAGCAAGTACAAAGTGATGATCGTAGCTTAATCAGAGTGGTGAAAGCGATTATCACTGCACAAGAAGAAGGTGCAAGTTCCAAGATAGGTGCTAAGAATTTCCAATCCTCTAGATTCGATGGAGGAAAGGATGGCCAATTTGTCCTATCATGGCTCTCTCAGTTTGACGATTTCTACTCTAATGAGTCATATTCAGATAATGAGAAAGTCAACTTTGCTACCAGTTATTGGTAGGACAAGCGTAATTATGGTGGAATGTTTTACAGAACAGTTCCAACCGTCCTACCACATGGGATGCATTTCAAGAAAAAATTAAGGAATCTTTCCTTCCTTCCCAGTTCCATCTACATGCGTGTTGTGCATGGACAAGTTCTGGTTGGAGAGAAGGAGATAATGTATCCATTTATACTGAATGTTTTTGGTAATGTTTTTTATTACTTCGTTCACTTGAGCAGGTTCCTAAAGAAAGTCTGCAATGAAAATATGAAGATGGCTTGGAAATGGGAATCCAAGCAAATCTCCATACCCCCCTACCTACAACCTTGTATGAAGCTATCTCTTTTGTGCATGATGCCGAAAAGGAGTTTCAATCTATCACCAAAACACTTTGCTTACAACAAATTTGTCAACGTCAACCACCCATCAAAGCCAATTTTCCTTTTAAGCGTCCTTTTACTATGTTCGCTTCATCTACTTTCCAATGCCCTCTTCAATCCCATTTAGTACCATCCAACAAACCAATTTTTGGCCAGCCTTACAAACCTATCACTCTTCAAAATAGGATGATGAATGCTCAACAAAAACGACCCCGTATAACTTGTTGGAATTGTGGAAAGATTGGTCATACCAAAGCTGCCTGTCAGATGAGATCTACTAATAGGCAAGCCATCGAAGCTCAAGTACATAACATGGAGTTTTTCCTGCTGACACTGAACCTAACTAGTCTAAAGAAGTATTAGAGCAATAATTAAGTACCGTGGGTAAAAAAATTTCTAACCATTTTCTTCTCTGCATGCATGGCACCATTAATGGCGTAGTAGTAAATGTTTTACACCACAATGGTAGTTCACATGATTTTATTTCTCATACGTTAGTTAAAAATCTTAACAGTACTACTCATCCTTCTATGTATAAGGTTAAGGCTGCGTTTATAGGGAATAGGTAAATGTTACGAAGGCGGTACATAATGTTTAAATTTGTATAGGCTCATATGTAGATGAACGTTCATTTTTAGTTGCTCCATTGTAGTCATATGATGTTATACTTGGCATGCCGTTTTGACATAACTACAATCCCTGCATTGATTATAATACACACACAATTACTTTCAAATTTTGAAATAAAGATGTTTCACTATCTGCAATGAATGATTTTCAACCCTTTCCGTTCATTAGTCATACGCAAGTCAAATGAGCTTTTAGGAAAGTTTATAACTCTTGTATTGTCCTTGTGAGTCATATAATTGATTATATGCATACATTTCCAAGTGCACAGAAGTCATTTATGGACTCCTATAAGGATTGTTTTATGGCTGATTTCCCTTCTGCATTACCACCTTCTAGGGTATCTCTTGACCATAGGATTGACTTAATTCCTGGTAGCTCTCCTCCTCATAAAGCACCTTATAGGCATGTATCTTTACACCAAAATGAAATAGCTAGACAAGTTAAATATTTACTCAATAAAGGACTAATATGGCCTATCTCTCTTCTCCTTTGGAGCTCCTGTTCTTTTAGTCGAAAAGAAAAACAAGACGTATAAAATGTGCATTGATTATAGAGCACTAAATAAAATTACCATTAAGAATAGGTATCCTATCCCTAGGATACATGACTTGCTAGATAAACTTCATGGAACATGTGTCTTCAGTAAAATCGACCTCAAATCTGGGTATCATCAGATAAGAATGACATTGCATGACATTTATAAAACTACTTTTAGAACTCAACACGGCCATTTTGAACCCATGGTAATGGCTTTTGGACTTACCAATGCACCCACCACTTTTGCACACCTGATGAATAATATTTTCCTTGAATACAAAAATTTCTATCTTGTCTTCTTTGATGATATACTTATTTATAGTAGGAATGATAGTGAACATGAAACTCATTTAGCAACAATCTTTGATTTAGTACGTAAAAATAAACTTTATGCTAATTCTGAAAAGAGTTGTCTTTTCCAAAATGAGATAGAGTATCTTGGACATATTGTCTCTAGTCACGGAATTCATGTCGACCCCAAGAAGATTAAAGTAATTGAAGAATGGCCTAAACCTCAATCAGTGAATGATGTCCGTTGGTTTTTAGGATTAGCTAGCTTTTATCGAAAGTTTGTAAAGGGATTTTCTTATATAGCCCTTCCCCTTACTTTATTATTGAAGAAAAATCTAAAATTTATCTAGGGAGTAGCCCAACAACAATCTTTCACTAAACTTAAGTATGCACTTTCTCATGTGTCTGTTTTGCAATTACTTGATTTTGCACAACCATTTCACGTAGTTACAGATGCTAGTGGTTTTGGAGTAGGTGCTGTTCTAATGCAAAATGATCATGCTCTTGCATTTGAAAGTAGGAAACTCAAACCTTCTGAATGCAATTATAGTACATATGATAAGGAACTATTAGTTGTTGTGCATGCATTGAAAATTTGAAAACATTACCTTATGGTTTCGGAAGTTCTAATTAAAACTGATCAACAAGCTATTAAGCATTTATTACATCAGCCATTGATTTCCGATAGACATGTTAAGTGGGCTTCATTTCTACAAAACTTCCTACCTCTGATTCAATACCAACGAGGAAAAGCTAATGTTGTAGCTGATGCTTTAAGTCATCTCCCATCCCCACAAACAACTATTGTTTCAATAAATAATATTTCTGCTATTCAGATTCATTCATTTAATGATATGATTCCTACTTATGCATCGGACCTATATTTTTCACAAACATGAGTGCTTTAAATAATTCCACATCACATCATGATGATCATTACACCTTTCACAATGGATTCTTGTATTTTCAGTACAACTTATACATTACACAAAGCATTGAAAGAGTTTGTTATGAAAGAGATGCATGAACCACCATATATGGATCATAGGGGCATACAAAGTACTATTTCTGCATGTAAAGATTTCTTCTTTTGGCCTAACATGGAAAAAGATGTTGCACAATATGTTTCTCACTGCATTATTTGTCAGTGTGTAAAACGACATCATGGTAAACCATTCGGATTATTAATGCCACCTCCTATACCTGATGGACCATGGGAACAAATTTCTATGGATTTTATTACTGGTCTTCCGACAACTGCAGCTCACAACGATATGATTTGGACAATTGTTGATAGCTTTAGTAAACATGCATACTTTATCCCTTCTAAAAAGACTTTAACTGCACCTCAAGCTGCTAAGTTATTTATTAAATTTATTTTTCCACATCATGGTTTTCCTAAAGTTATTCTCTCATATCGAGATGTTCGTTTTTGTAACCATTTTTGGGTAGCATTATTTCAACATCTAGGATCCAAAATAGATTTTAGTTCTGCATTTCATCCTGAAAGTAATATTTAGAGTGAAGCTACAAATAGTACTATATTGGATTTATTGTGTTGTTACTCTTTAGACAATCCAAGTAATTGGGATGACAAACTTCCTTTATTTCAGTTTGCATATAATAACACCCCACACACTACTAATGGTCGTGCACCATATGAAATTATTTATGGAAGAAAGCTTTCCACTCCTATGAGTCTCACTCAAACTGACATTCCTATGGCTGATTCTTTTGCACAAGATCATATTTCTACACTTGCTGAAGTGCATGAGCATATTAGGAAGAGTCAAGAACGTTACATGCGTAGTATTAATAAGAAGCGCATAGCAAAACAATTTAATGAAAATGATTTATTTCGGTTACGAATCATTAAAAGGTGTTTAAAAAATATCTCTCAACATCCTAAGGTAAAACTTGCCCCGCGATATTATGGATCTTTTTGCATTATTGAGAAAATCAATGAAAATTCTTTTCGTTTAAATATACCTTCTCATTGGGGTATACATAATTCTTTCCATTTAAGTTTTCTGAAATCTTCTCAAGGTACTTTACCACTCACACCTCTTTTAGATGATCCGCCTTTACTTGAAGAGGATGCAGAAATATTGATTCCCGAGAAACTAATAGATTATGATGTTACCACTACACGAAAAGGTAAGAAATATCATAGATATTTAGTCAAATATAAAAATCACTCACTTGAGGAATCATAATGGATACATAATACTTCTTTATCACCTCATTATGACCATTTAATTTCTACATATCATTCCCAATTACATTAAAATTTTAGGTTTCTGATTCGATGCATGTGTTTTACATGGTTCATGTTTACTATTGTTCAGTGATGGGACATGCGACTGATCATCCATGTCTGTTGTTCTATTCATCAACTGAGGTCAGTTGCTTGTCAACTATGAGGCATGTTGTATATTATGGAATCATGGAAGGTTAAATGGATTTTTAATGTTTTAAATGTCCAGAAGGTTTTAATGTGGTTGTGTTTGATCTAGCAAGAGAAGAAGCATGAGGACATGGATACAAGTGGATGCGTATTAATAAATAAATTCGAAGATTAAATCGAAGACTTCTAGAATAATTTATATTTAGGTTTAAGTTGTTGTAAAAATGGTGGTTCGCTTAGAAAGCGACGCCTTTTGTAAATAAAGTAGTTTTTCCAAAAATTCATTTCTATAAGCGACGGCTCTCATGTAACTTCTATTTTCAGGATGTAATAGAAATAAACCTATAAATACGGGTACTCTGATAGTCTCGTCCATCAGAGTATATGGGGGGATATTGCACCCAATATCGTGTTGATTGTCTCTTTCTTTATGATTCCTATTTCGTATTTTGTCTACCTTTGTGTGTGCGTGCACTAAAGATCCTGACAACACATACCTAGGCTTATAGCCAAAGGGTTTTCTCTGACATATGGAACAACCTTTGAAGAGACATTTGGATCTCTCCCTATGGTGAATACCATGAGAGCAATCATTGCCATTGGAGCAAGAAAGCATTGGAAAATGTTTCAAATTGATGTGAAGAATACAGTTCTTCAATAGGGAGATAGAGGATGTAGTATACATGGACCAACCATTAGGGTTTGAAGATAAAAAGAAAGATGATTATGTTTGCACGTTAAAGAAAGCACTCGTCTCAAGAAAGTCCCAAAGGCATGTAATAAAATGCTTGTAGATTATTTGATTAGTAAAACAAATCAAACAAGATCCATGATTGTTCTACAAAAGAGAAGATGAAGCATCGGTCTACTTATGTATATACGTATGTTATTTGATTACCATAGGTGATCATGAAGAATGCATCAAGGACATAAAAGTGATTTTGCGAGGTGTTCAAGATCTCAAAGCTTGAAGATCTAAGGTATTTCTTAGTTATTGAAGTTATAATGGACAATGTTATTTGGCTTATGCAAAGAAAATACATCTTGGATGTATTGAAGGAGGATGGACTCAGAGGGTGCAAACCATTAAGTGATCCCATGGGGGGTAAACATAAAATTAACTTTAATAAAAGGTTATGAGGTTCATGCTCTACTTCTCTATAGGTCTATAGTGGGCTCATTGAATTATGTCACCATAACAAGGTCTAAATGAGCATATACATTGGATCTGTTATCTCAATACATGCACACACCTAGGGTTCCACATCTAATTGCTACTAAAAGGGTACTCAAATACCTCAAAGGTAAAATAAATGAAGGTCTATTCTATCTGTTTGAAGATGATTTGCATGTGAAGGCATATACAAATGCTGATTGAGCTTAGTCCACAAAAGATAGGAGAAGTACAGGTGAATATGCAGTGATGGTTGGCACTAAGGGCATCTCTTGGATTGCAAAGAGGCAACCCAAAGGTGCCCTATATTCTACAAAATCTAAATATAGAGCCTTAGCTCAAGTTACATGTGAGCTTATGTGGGTGAAGAAGTTAAGGGTTGAACTAAACTTGCATATGAATTTCCAGTTATGTATGATAACATGAATAGTGCATACCTACCTACCAATCCTATGTTCCATACAAGGAGCAACACATAGAGAAACACTACCACTACATCATAGAGAAAGTGTTGGAAAAGAAGGTTCAAGTGCAATGCATAATTACCAAGAACGAGTGTTTTGACATTTTCATTGGATTCAACCTAGCTCACAAATTTCAAAAGGCATTGGATTGTTAGAGCTATGATAAAAATTTTGAGTCTCAAGCTTGAGGAGAAGTGTAGAAACTCAAGCTTCAACCTTAAAGCATTTTTGGACCATTGGGTGTATTCCACTTGGAGCAAAAAGGAGAAATATATTAAACATGAAGACTTAAGTCCGAATTTGTATTTGAAAGTCCCTCACAATACTGATAGAATATCTATCACACTTAGGTGTGATAAAGCCTAAAACGTATGAAAATTATTTCTTAAATATAGGGAATCTTTTCAAATCTATATCAACACACATTGTACTTGGAATTTTTTATCCTATGTGTGTAAGTTTTTTGAGATTTTAAACAAGCTACTTTTAGACCCCTTGCTTAGCAAGCCCTCTGATTGCTTGAGTGATTTCTCTCATATCTGTGTAGCTATATCTAGCCATTAGGGGAAAAAATGAACCCTGCATGGGCCTTTTAGATTAAGGGGTGATTAAGGATGGACCAATGAGAGGAGGGTGGTGGCCACAGTCTAGTCTATAATTTTACTAGACTAGGCCTAGGCTTCCCTTGGTTTGTGCTAGTCAAAGGCTCTAAAACCACTATGAATTCATGGTTTTCATGAGATGAGTGGTTTGAGATTTCAAATATTTGAATCTTGGCCATTGGATGGTCCAACAGATCCAACGGATAGTGTGATTGTGCAAAAGTCAAGGCTAGTTCGAAGGTAGACCATTCGATCATTCAAGAATCGTGTGTCTCTGATGTACTTCACAAAAGTAATTCCGTGAGCAACTATAGGCCGTCAGATTAATGCATGATCTGAGGGTTGTGGATCACTTTAGGTCATCCAAAGTACCTTTTTGCATAAGCCCTTGGATGAACATTTCATCCGACGGATACAAATGATAGCTCAACAGCGATCAGCTTCAAAAACGGATGTCCGTGCTATCTTTCATAAATCCAACGACTGTTATTGAAAACGAAACAGCGCTCAGCTTGGAATCCGGATGTACGTTCGATCTCGCAGTCATTGGACGGCTACAAAGGACTCAGCTTTTTCATATCAGCATGAAATAAGGTAGACCATTAGATCTTGGAGAATAAAGGGTTACGATAGACTGCGCTTCCAACGTTCTCTCTCTACTACGCCATTCGAAACTGTCACGCAATCATTATGGTCCCCCATGTCTTTTAATCGTGACCGCTCAAAAGAATACATCCAATGGTCTGAATTAGATTAGTCCCATGATACTTTTGAAGCTTTTTTTCTCCAATATTTAATAGAAAAAACCACCAATGGTATTTTGTGTCCCCTTAATCCTTGACAATCTTAATTTTAATCCCTAAAAATTAGGGATCCTTACAAGGCCCATGCAAGGCTCACTTTTTCCCCTAATGCTCAAAGATTTTTGTGTATGCAATAGATAGCTCTAAGTGTTAAGCAAGGTTTTGTTATCAAATCATACTCATTTCTGGTGTTCTAAAGTTCTCTCAAAACGTGTGTTCAATCTTTGCATATTCTGAGAGAAACAACTCTAGACGTGAGTAGTGGTCTATGTGTGTAAACCTAGTGAAGTCTAGAACTTGTGTTTCTTGGAGACATTGGTTTTGAGAATAGGAGTGAGCAATTTGATTAAGATAATTTGCATTTGCAAGATCATTTAGTTTAGTTTATTTCAAGATCGTTAAGTTTAGTTTAGCTTGAAAAAATTATAATGCATAAAGGTTTGAGAGATGTTTCACATGACCTCATTATAAGAAAACAATACTTAATACTGATAGATAAATGCTAACAAAAAAATTTTACAAAAGGAGGATGCTGTAATGAAGACTCCAAGAATGGCAATAATGCCAAAATCTGCTAGAAAAAGGAATGGAATAGGCTACACTATTCACAATGGAGGTAAATCCCAACACTACCCAAACTATCTAATTAACATATGCACATAAATGGATAGATCAAGTGGGCATGTGTGAAAAAAGACTTGAAGAGAATGAGGAAGATGTAGAGGATGTGGAGACAATATATCAAGGAAAAGGAAGATGTGTTTTATGGGTTCCAAGGACCAAGTATCATGAGGAGAAAATGGTATTTATAATTTATTAGATATAATCAATAATCCACCCTTAATTGATAGTAAATGATTTATGGTTCTCTAGGCTTTAAGGCCCCCATTATGAGCATAAGCCATTATGAGAGCTTGGGCATTTGTAGAACCCTAACTTGCAAGCTAGATAAAGTCTATGTGTGACCATTTATGGTAATAGATAATCTTGGTGAGCCTAGCCTACTTCATGTTACTCGTTGAAGACTATAGCAAGATGATTTTGGGTGTACTACTTTTATGATAAAGCTCAAGCTTTTTGTAAGTTTAAAGAGTGGCTTCAACGTGTTGAAATCAAAACAAGGAAGAAGAAGACAAAGAAATTCAAGATAGATGGTGGTGGTAAGTTTACGTCAACATAGTTTGAGCATTTTTTCAAGAGTTAATGAAACAAATATCAACTCAAATTGTCACATAGCACTTAACAAAATGGTGTTGTAGAATGTTGGAATCGAACCATAATGTAGATGGCAAGGTGAAACGATTTGCCAAATTAATTTTAGGTACATGCAATTAACATTGTTCTCCACATGTTTAATCAAAATTACACAACACTTGATTGAAATACTCCACAACAAGCCTACACTATTAGAAAACCATTTATTTCCCATTTCAAAGTGTTTGGAAGTGAATGTTATGTACATGTTTTTGATAGGGAGAGAAAAATACTTCAACCAAAAAGCATCAAATGTATCTTCTTAGGTTTGATATTTGAGGATGAATAGACACATGCACTCAAGGAGGAAAAGGTAGCTTCCACTGTACCATTATGGTAAGGGGAGATCCACTAGAACTTCACCCAAGCACTATCGCTTCCACACAAGAGAAAGCATGATCTTCAAACAATGAGTCTTAAAGTCACCAATCTATGGTCACCCAAGCGAGAAAACCATTGTGAGGTTGGGTAAGATAACTATATTTTTTTGCGTATATGTGTCTTAGCCACCAAGGTTGAGGATCCCCATTATAGAACAAAGTATGTAAGCTAAAGAAGGCATTATATGGATTAGAGCAAGCCCATAGAGCATGGCACGGATTGATTGATAAGTTGGATATACGTTTCAAATGATATGCTCCTATTCCTAACTTTTATGTTCTAAAGAAAGGCGGGAAAGCATTGTGATTGTATTCTATGTGGAAGACCTTGTGATTAAAGAAATGAAAATATTCCTTGAAAACAAAATTTAAATGACGTGCTTAGACTTAATGCATTATTTCTTAGGCGTTGAAGTATATTAGGAAGTAGGAAATATTTTTAGTTCTCAAAAAATTGTGCAAGAAAGATTTTTAAGGCATTCAACATGGAGGATTCTATAGAGATTTCTACACCTATGGAGCTCAACAGAGAGTTATCTAATGAAGACACGTCCATTCTAGGGGATATTGGAAGCTACATGATATAAGTTGGAAGTCTCATCTACTTGTGCAATAATAGAACATATTGTTTCTATGTTCTTCGAGCATTAAGCATGCTCTCTAGTAAGCCTTGGAAAAAAATTTATTCATCCAAGAATGGGATAAAACACAGTTCCCTTTCATTCTAGGTCCTCAAGAGAGTCATCTCATCCCATAAGTGATTGGAACAACCATTTTTCTTCTTGATTTATGTACATCAATGGGGAGATACACTCCAGGAGAGGGGTCTTATACTAGGAGAGTCTACTTGGTTCAACTTTTGCCACTTTCTCACTCAACAATTCTCCTCTTATAGAGCTTCTCTTCTTAGCAGTGTTGAGTCTCATTAGGATATCCTCAGTCAGAGGTTCTTCATACAGCTTGACTCTACATCCACTAATATAGTTTGGCAAGATATCTCCTTCTAGAGTGGCTAACTGAACCACACCACTCGTGGAAACTCTATCCTATTTTTTCCAACTTACGGGCATGTTGCTTTAGTGTATACACCAACACTAGATCTCCCTCTTTAGTCCCTTATCCTTGATGTGTGCATCGAAGTATGCCTTTTGCCTTTTCTTTGCAGCGTAGATACCTGCTATCGCTCGTAGCCTCGTCTCACCTAAGCGTTCTAACTCAAAGATCCTAGAGGACAACTCATGTCCATTCCACTCATGCTCTTGTGCGACCTTTAAAGCTGGGATTAGGAAATCTAATGGTAGCACAACGTTTTGGCCAAAGACCATCTAAAATGGGGTGGCATTGAGTACCGTTTTGTAGGAAACTCGATAAGGCCAAACAACATGATGAAGTTGTTTGTCCCAATCAGAGTGTTTATTATTTACTAGTTTTGTCAATATGTTATAGAGGATCTTATTGGTGCTCTCAGCTTCTCCATTAGCTTGCAGATGATAAGGGGCAGACTTCTTATGTATCACCAAGAATTCTTGAAGAAGATTTTCAATGACTTCGTTCACGAAGTGTGTACCTCTATCACTAACTAACTCTATTGGTAATCCATATCTAGTGAACATATTCTCGAATAAGAACTTAGCCATTGTCTGAGCATCATTCCTTGTCATGCTTTTACTTCAACCCACTTTGTAAGGTAATATGTGGCTACAATAATGTACTCTGCATGGGAGTTTCTAGCTAGATGGTTAATAGGACCTACAAAGTCTATACCCCACTTCGAAAACGCACGTCCTCCCATCATTGGCCTCATAGGCATCTCGTCTTTTCTACCCAGATATTGTGCATGTTGACATGTGTTGCATTTCTTCACATAGGTATGTGCATCCATATGAAGAGTGGGCCACCAAAGTCCTGAGAAGAGAATGGTCTTGATTACTCAGTCAGGACCAAAATGTCCACCTGCAACACCACTGTGTGCATTTTCTAAGACTTTCAAATAGTCTGATTCATGAACGCACAGTCTTAGGTAACCATCTTTGCCTCTTCAGTATAGGTTGTCTCCTACTATGGCATAGCCTTGAGCCTCTTGCTCCATGCTTCATTTGCTTTCTAGACTTGCCTCTTTGTGTAAGGTTCCCGATCTCATAAACTCTACCAATGGAGTGCTCAAATCTGGTATTAACAATACATGATAAAGCATAGCGTGCTCCATTGGGGGTCTCTCTTTGCACCCTAGACAATTCTTAATCCACTCATGTATTTCTTTGTCCATGCTAGGCCAATACACTCCTAAACATTTTAGATTTTGCAATGTTTGTTGTTTAGAGTAGTGATTTCCTAGCGATCCTTCATGGGCTTGTTGCAACCAACTACTATGTTCATCGTCCTCAACACAACAAGCTAATACACCCTCAGTATCTTGTTTGTACATGCTTCCTACCAATATGTGATATTTTTGTGATTTTACAATTTCTTCTTGTGATGTTTTCACATTCTTATTTGTAAGTTCGAAAGTTAGGACTGGTACCAGCTTATTTTCCCATTTAGGAAAAACTTCTAAATTGAAGGGATAAACATCGAGCAACTCATCAGACACTCCTTGCGGTGACTCGCCTGAAGTGATGCGAGAAAGGTGGTCTGCCCTAAGGTGGGTCCTACATTTTTGAACAACAACTTCAAAGTCATATTCCATTAGCAAGAGGAACCATCTTACTAAACATCCTCTATTGCAAGGTTTATTGGCCAAATACAATAAGGCTTGATGATCAGTAAAAAAAAATTGAATTTGTTGGCCAATAGGTAGTGTCTAAACTTCTTCATGGCATATACCATGCCTAAACCTTCTCTCTTTGCTGTTCTATAATTTCGCTCACCTGTAGCGTGCTGTCTGCTAGCATATGCTATAGGCAAATCTAGATTTTCTTAACCTGTGGGTTGTGCTAGCACACATCCTATGGCATGATTGGAGGCATCCACATGGACATGGAATGGCTTATTCCAATCAGGAGTGGTCAATATTGGTGCTGTGCACAAACATTTCTTCAACTCATTGAAGGAATTTTCACATTCGTCATTCCACTCAAAATTTGTCAACAAACCATAAAGAGGTTTAGCTATGATCGCATACATGTGGATAAATCTAGGATAATATCCACAATGGCCCATAAAGGCTTGTACCTGTTTAACAGTCCTTGGCCTTGACAACTCCGCTATGGCTCATACTTTGTCTTCATCTATTGAGATTCCATTCTTAGAAACAATGTGACCTAAAATTTTACCTTGTTGTACCATGAATACACACTTTTTTGGGTTCAGACACACTCGATATTCTCTACACTTGTTGAAGATTTGTCTCAGCTCAGGGATGTGGTATTTTCTTACTTGGGAATGAGCACATAAATCATCCACATATACTTCTAAGCTCTTTCGCAAGAACTCTTTGAAGACATGACACATGAGCCTTTCGAATGTTGCAGGTGCATTGGTGAGCCCAAATGGCATCACACAAAATGCAAAAATTCCCCACTCTATCGCAAAAGCTGTTTTGTGTTGATCTTCGGGGGTCATGGTTCAAGGAAGCTATAAACTTCCTTGCCTGCAATACGCTCCAATAAATGTTCAGTGATTGGGAGCGGATAGCAAAAACATCTAAAGAGATTAAGATTCCCATGGGCCTATGAATTGAGGCAACTCTTGTAAAGAATTAGATTCAAAATCTAATCTTTCATCTTCTTGTTGCTCTATTTGGTCTCCATAGATAGACGAAATGTCTTGGGGAGATTGATCATGAAGATCATCAATCTCAGGAATAGGAGGGGAATTACCCTTCTCGGTGGCCCATTTCTCTTCTTGTATTTCCCGCAAGAACTTTTGAGAGTATTGTTGAATTGAAGGAGGTATTCTAGTATCCGTGGAATTAGGAACATAAGCTCCCATTGGTGGTGAGTTTCCTCTCTCAATAACTGCTTGAGCCTGTGGAGGTAAAGAAACTTGTGGTTTGTTTACCAACTGCTCTAATCTTTCTAGTAAGCCCTGGAAATGCAAATCCGGTTTGACAGAGTTTGTCTGATTGAACTTTTGACTAGTCTCGAGTACAGCTTGAGCTTGTTCTACCATTTTCATCCATTCAATCTCTAAATCCGCTCTAGGGTAACTCTTGTCTAGGTTTGCAGCTGTTGCCCCTTCTTGAAGTCGAGCGTGGTAAGCCTTGAACATCATGTCCAAGCCTTTTGGGGTTGGATCTACAAGAACAGACCCGGTTTGTGGTCTATTTACAATGGGTGGTGGGGCGGGATGAGGTGGAGTGGATGGAGTTCTATGCTTTTGTTGTCTTCAGGGATCCAATATGGAGTGATCATTCTAGTCAAAACTGACTTACCTCTAGGAGTTTGGGGTCCTTGTCCTACATTTCCTTATTCGAGGTCTCCTATCTCATTCTTAGAAATGATATTTCCAAACTCATCGGTCCTATCTGGTAGGTTGGTGACCACATACATGGTTCCTTCCTTATCAATGTATGAACTCTCTTCGAACTTGACCACTAGGTGTTCAAGTCCAAAGGGTTGATCTGGATTTTTGAGTTGGACCACTGTTTTGTAGATAGGCAGTTCTTGAGCCACCTGCAAGTTTCCCCATGCTAAAAGACATTTCTGAGTCACTTGTGTCTGAGCTTAGTACGTAAGGATACCCACTTAGTTGTTGAGCCCAAGACTTAGCTGTATGGATGACACTAGCCTCAGAAGATCTATTTCTTTGTCTATCCTTGTGTAGGTGTCTACGAGATCTCAGGTTCATAAGCCTTGGTTAAGAGTCCAAAATTTTCCCTTGGTATGGTTCAAAATCCTTTGGAGTCCCCTTGGTTTCCTAGTCCCACTTGAGGGTCAACTTCAAATTATCCTATCTTAAAATCAACACATTATTCAAAACGAGCTTTCCAACAAGCTATATAGCTCAAAAAATGGACTTTTGATGAAAAAGTTATTTCAAATCAGGCTCTTGGGGATCAAAACAGGCAAACACGACCTTTTGGAAAAATCACGATTTTGTATGAAAATCGCGATTTTGGGAGGTCTCAAAATCGGGATACTGAACTCTTGTGAAAATCGCGATTTTGAAGGATCGTGAAAATCGCGATGCTGAGCAACTATGAAAATCAAGATGCTGAGCAACCATGAAAATCATGATTTTGTGGAATCATGAAAATTGTGATGCTCAGCACTGATGCAAATCGCGATCCTGGAGACTAGACAATCGCGATGTTGTGAGACAATCGCGATGCTGAGCCGAGCTTGAAAATCGTGTCCTAAAAATCGTGAAAAACACGATTTTGAGTGGGAAATGTGAAAAATGCGATTTTGAGAATGATCACAGAATCGCGATTTTGAATCAAAATCGTGTTTTCTCAAAATCGTGTTTTTGACATGAAAATCGTGATTTTGAATGAAAATCGTGTTTGATCAAAATTGTGTTTTTGGCCTGAAAATCGTAATCTTGAGAATCAAAAAATCATGATTTTGATTGAAAATCGTGCTCTTGACAATCGTGTTCTGAAAATCATGATTTTGTACCTTAGTGAAAATCGTGTTTTCTGAAAATCGTGAAAATTGTAATTTTGGATCAAAATCGTGTTTTTGAAAATCGCGATTTTCAAGCCACAGAGAAGCATGTTTTCACAAGATCGTGTTTTTGGCTGAAAATCATGATTTGTGAAAATCACGATTTTGAGCCACAGAAAATCATGTCTCAGAATCGTGTTGTTGACATGAAAATCGTGTTTTTGAAAATCGCGATTGCCAACATAGAATCGTGTTTTTGCTCAAAATCAAGTTTTTGAGAAATTTAGAGAATCACGATTTTGAGCACAACCAGAGAATCGTGATTCTGAGAATGATCCCAAAATCGTGCTCTTTTCAAAAAGCTTTTAGGCGGGAAATAGAAAATCGTATTTTTTTTTGAAAAAAATTGAATTTTATGAAAATCGTGATTTTTAGTCAGAATCGTGTTTTTTGGCAGGAAATTCAAATTTCTGAGCGCCGAGCAATGGAAAGCTCTGTATGTGCAGAAAATCATGAAAAAACACAAGCGCTTGCTCTCCCTTGCACCTCCTAACTCCTTCTCACACAATAATGCATGAAAGATGGTATGAAAATGGTGAAAATGCATTAAAAAATAAGAAATTTCTATGAAGAAGAAGATGGTAATCGCACATTCATCCCGTGATCGGTACACGAGGTCTTTGGAATGTCTTCTCTTTGGCCTTCCACCTATATCACCAGAGTATCTCCAAGCATCAAAATACCCCAGTTAAAAACCTTACCACATCCCTCATTTTTTGTTTAAATTCAAGGTTTTGAGCAGGGTAATATAAAAACTCAGAAGGCATGTGGGTTGTCCAATTAAGGACCCGCAAAATGTTTACATTCGTCTCACCGCATGTGAGTGATGTCCACGTAAGGACCGGCGAAAGAATACATGATGTCGCCTACCACATGCACTCAAATTGAAAACCAAATCAAATGTGTACCTGGCTGTAAGAAGACCTTCCAATACTCTTTCATGCGCTAGAGTTGTGCTGCATAATTTTCTTCATTTACCCCTTTGAAGCCTTACAAGAAATACAAGAAGAGGACTGATGCTATCCACAGCTGCCTCATCAGCCAACTCTGCCGCTGTTGTTTTGCTTCCAGATATTGCCTCATCAATCACCTGCTACTATCGTTTTGCTTCCGGATATTGCCTCATTAGTCAATTGCCGTTGTTGTTTGGTTTTACAGAGATTGCGGGAGCTTCAGATACGGCATGAACTTTGCATCTGTCATGGAACTTGCTCTCATACCACACTGAGGTTGCACGCAGCTATGGCGGCATCACGTTTACACAGACTACGAGAGAGAGAGAGAGAGAGAGAGAGAGAGGAGAGAGAGTTTTGGTGCTCGCGTTGCAGCGGTCATCAATCAAATATTCGATTACGTTGGTTTTTACATAAGCGCACGGCACGTCATCAAGCATAAGAGCTAGCAAGATAAAATGGAAAGCGATTTTTCGCACAAATATATTGCAAAAGAAGTTGTGTGTTAAGCAAAAATTACAACCTTCAACCACAGATCAGTGCTTAGACTCTCCGTCACTTAGAGATTGGTATCATACAATTCAAACTTGATCATCAATACCTTTCTTCTCTATGCGCCTTACGCTCAAAGCTATCACCAAAACTGATCTAGAATGATGCTTAGTTCTCCTCTTTCTCCAAAATTGCCTTCGGCATTTGGAAAAATAAAATGATGCACTTCCGATAATCTTCCTCTCTTTGCAGATACATGATTTACACGATAGTTGCAGGTCAAACTAAGACAATTCCCCTCATCTTTCGAGCGGATGCAGACATTTTTTCTCCACATGGCAAGCCCTGCGCATCTTCACTATATACTCAATTATCTATCCTAGCACTAAAGTTGATTTCTGTCAATCTACGTTACTCATAGATTTTTAGATCTCTGTGCTTGGTTCTTCAAGATTCATGTATGCGAGAGCTACAAGCAATTAGCCATTTTTCTATCACGCATGCCACCTTTCTCCAGATGCCCTCGTTTCCCTTGCTTCTCGCCACAACACATTCCTGCAAGTCACATCTTTGGTCTCTAATTCTTGATGTCTAAATGCTACCCATAATACTTCTCTAAGATAGTGTATATCGAGCGAGATGATCTTCCCTGATTCCAGAACAAAATTCACCACTCCCCGTTATTGCCTTCTTAGCCCTGGATGCCAAAAGCAAGTGCAGACCGTGTTACTTGTGACCAATTCGATGGTGTTTGACATGCCTCCCATCATGCCATTCGCTTCATGTGGATGCCTCCTTCATGCAAGATCACATTCCCATCCAGATGTCCCTTGTTTGTTGCCTCTTCTAAAAGCGGCAAAACACCTTAATGTTTAAACTCCTCGAGGAATATTTTGAAAGAAATTCTGTTTGCAAATGGTGCTATGTGTATGAACGCATTTTTGAGCAGCTTGGAAGAACACGTTATATATAAAAGATTGTAGTTGCCCATGCATTAACATGAATATTAGATATGAGGCTACTATTACTGCCAACCTAGCTAAAACGTAGTCTTTTAGACTCTTCACATTCTTGACCATACATAGTAGGGACTCGATGAAGTAATCTTCACCACAGGTCTTCTCACAAATTTGAGAAAGAAGTGGTGGAGATGGATTTTCCATGACATCCACCCCCTCCAAACGTGTGTGGCCTCGAGACACACCACCTCCAAGCTTTGTATCTACATCTATAAGTTTAAAATTCAAGTAGGGTGAGAAGAATCAAGGGCATGAGTTAAGAAACATATGTGCCTATGCATGACCATGTAGTGGGCCCTATTCGTGAATACTTTTAAGTGCATCAACAACATCATGGTGCAATCAGAAAGGGTGCATGGCACTCGATCATGAGGCTTCTCAATTATTCTAACTACCAAGTTTTCTTCATGTACTTACAATTCCTTTATTGTGCAATTGGACGTGCACCTACGGTTTTGAAAGCACACATAGACTTACAATTCAATCATGCTTATTATAGGTCCAATCATTCTCAAATATGTTGCAAACATTGAAATGGTTTTCATGGTTTCTTGTCTTTTCTCACAACTCTTCTCTTATTTTCAATCAAGACTCCACTTATTATTTTCCATGTTATTTACATCTCCATTTTTTTGTGCAAATGGAAGTGCACCTATGCGAATTAGAACATGTGCTCGTCTTAACTTAAAAAAATATATGCAAAATTAGTGAATGATTTAGCATGTGGAACTCAAGATTCTGAGGTTATCTAGGATGCAAACATTTTGCATGCACACGCTGCTCATTTAAATTATGCTAGTTTTCTATGCATGCAAAAATGCGAAATGGTTTCCTCTATGCCTAGAGTTAAGGCACCTTGTAAACATGTTTGTGAAGGATATATTTTGGGAAAAATGTAGCGCTCATCTTTTGCAAAAAATGTTTCAACTCATGCTCCTCATAAAGTATAACTTATTCATACTAATATATGGTCTTATGCAGACAGCTTATTTTGGGAACTATCTTGAATTAGTTAATTTTATTGATCAATTTTAGAAGCATGCATGGGTCTATCCATTGACAAAAAATCTAGAATTTTTTATGTGCTTCAAAAAGTTTATGTTTATGATTGAAATTCTATCACCATGTAAATTGGGCATCCTTGTTTTGATGGAGGGGAGAATACATGTGTTTCCATTTTAATGCATTTATAGCTGAGTGTGGGATAAAAAATGAGTGTATAATGCTATGTACACCTCAACAAAATGGATTTTCTAAAATAAAGAACAATTCTTTTGTGGAGATGGTGAAATGTATCGTCAAACATTAGGCTCTATGACAGCTTCTGGACTGAGGTTGTTTTGTTTGCAACATACGTACTTAACAGGACTCCCACTAAAGCAGTACAATTTTTCAGTCCATATGAGGTTTATCATAGTTGGAAACCATCTGGTGCTCATCTACATGTCTTTGGTTGCATCACATATGCATTAGTGCCTTAACAACAATGTAGGAAATTGGATGATAACTCAGTGAGAGGTATTTTTGTTGGGTAAATTTCTCACAGCAAAGGTTATCATTTGTGTCATCCATAGATTAAATGCATTTTGGTTAGTTGTGATCTTGTCTTTGTGGAAGATGCAAGTTAGCCATTACTTTCATGTATGAAGGAGAGTTCAATTAGATCTAGAGGTGTGTATCATTTTTCTACAAGTGGATAGTCAAGTACTATTTCAAATGAGGGACGTTTTGAGCCTTTACAAGTTCCACATGATGATGCGAATCGTTTCATTTTTTATGCATATTTACATTATGCACTTGTCAATGAAAGGGGCAATATAGAGGAAGAAAAAAAAATCTACCTACATGGTTGATGAAAACATTTAGAGATAACAAACGAGATGAACTTCTATCATATCATACTCGTTCAGGCTCTCATAGTGCTTTGTTTCCATCAGACTGCTATGCAATGGATTTCCCTAGTCTTTGTGATGAGAATGATGATGTTTCCTTTTGATTTAGCACAAAATTCACAAAATTGGATGGTTGCTATGGAATTAGAATATGATGCTACTATGAAGAATGTTACTTGGCCTTTATATGGTTTTCCTCTAGGGAAAAAGGCCATTCGCACTAAATTCATATACACGTTAAAACGTAAGCTTCATGGAACACTTGATAGGTATAAGGCTAGGCTTGTTGAAAAAGGTTATGATCAAGAGCGATGCATGGGTTTTGATAATATCTTTGCGCCCATATGCCAAATGATCATCATTTGTAGCATTTGTGTACTTGGAGTCTATCATGGTTGGAATGTACATTTACTTGGCCATTAAAACTAAACTTCTAAATGGTGACTAACATGAAGAAGTGTATGTATTTCTATTGCACATGGAATTGAGAATAGTTCAAATTAGAGCAACTTATATGTGAAGATGTAGATGAACTTCGGATCATTTTTGTGTATCTTGATGACATGGTGCTCACTTATCCTAGTTAAAAGAATATTGCTCAAGTTAAGGTTGATTTGAATGCATCTTTTGAGATGTTAGATCTAGGGCATTTGCATCATTATTTGGGCATTCAAATTATGCAAGTTGATTGGGGAATAGATTTGTGTCAAACAAAATACACACATTAGTGAAACATTTCAGCCTTGAAGATTATGAACCTATTGCCACTCCTATGGAAACATGTTTACAGTTGAGTCTTCATGATGTTGGAGATGCATTTTATGTCGTTCTATATCAATAGGCTATTGGATTCTTGAGTTATTTATGCATAAATTGGCTTGAGATTCGATTTGCTATCTGTAAGATGAGTAGATTGATGCATTTCCCAAGTGTTAAGCATTGTCAAGAAGTTGAGTGCATCTATTGATACTTGGGTGGTATTTATCTATATGGATTTTGTTATCAAAGTAGGAATCATTATCACTAGATTTACATGCTTTTTGGCTTAGAGTGGCCTCATTTCTATGACACTCATATGTCTACTAATGGATTTGGCTTCATGCTTCGTAGCTCATGCATATCTTGGCTGAGCAAGAAGCACCCTACATTGGCCACTTCTAGTTGTGAGGCATAGTATACGGTAGCTTTTAAAATGAGTGGTGAGTGTGTGAGTCTCAGATGCCTCTTAATTGATTTCAGTGTTGATGAGTCTTCTACCACCATCATCTTTACTATCAGTCACATCACATTAGTAGTTGTGAGGAACCATCTAGTTGATGCTAGTGGAAAGAACATTAGCATGCACTATCATTATGTCAGGGAGAGGTTCTCTATTTGAGAGATCATATTCACATATGTTCCCACACACATTAACATTGTAAATTTGTTTACAAAGGCTATACCTAGGGAGAAGTTTGAAGGGAAAGATTAAAGTGTACATGCACGAAAACAAAATGAAAAAAGAGTTTACTCACAAAAGAAGGAGGGTGAGAGACTCAAAGTGAGTAGACCAAGAAATGGGTAAACTCACATGGATTAGAAATGACCTTGCAATGAGCATGGAATTGGCTCATCAAGATTCTAATCAAGTACAAATGGGGGGAGACACCCTCCTTATATATATTTGGGAAGGGCTCTCTAAAGCACATCTCATGTGGAATAATTCCCCTTAAAGAAGAATGAATACAACGGTATAAGCAAATGGCAAGGTACCCAAATACAAAGGGGATACAATATAAGATGAAAATAAACTAGAAATGGAGTGCCTCTTCGATACAAATGGAGATGCACTCATGCGGATACAAATGCAGATGATGTAGGAGCATCATGTTGTCAACACCCCCTCTAGAGCTCCATTTTGGAGTGGTTGAATGCTGTAGAGGTCCACCAAGCAGTGAAGTGGAATTGGAGGTAGAGCTTTTGTGAACATGTCTGCCAGGTTTTCCTAAGAGATACAATGCTCTAGAGTAATATCTTGAGAGAATAGCTTCTCACAAATGAAATGTTACAAGACCTCGATGCGCTTCGTCGAAGCCTAGAACACTTGATTCTGGGAAATGTCCAAGATTGACTCGCTATCGATGTGGATGCATGTCACAATAACCTCCAAGACACCAACGTTAGATAATAATCATCAAAACTAGATGATGTCACATGCTACAAAGTTGGATGCTCTATACTCAACCTCCATGGATGACACCACAAATATAAGCTAATGCTTACTTTCCCAAGAGATGGCTCTTGAGGCAACAATAATATGTAATCAAACACAGACCATAGAGAATCAAGTGTTGGGAGTGATGGTTGGATGCACTCAAGAAATGAGTTGATGCTGCAAAACCTGCTTCACACCTGCCCTCCTTTGGCTCCAGATATGCTTAGTACACTTGCTTAGCTTCCAAATGAAACAAAGAAACCATGTATGTACTTTGGAAATGGTTTGTGTAATGATCAAACCAAAACAGATAACTTGGTTCCTTCACAAATCCAAAAAAACTTACTATTTCTGTAATGATACCTGCTCAGTGTTATGCTCAGTGTGACCAGCACACTTAAAATTGGAACAATTCCTTTTGAGAGAATTAAAGTACCTTAGTAAGCTACCAATCACAAGTGGAATCACTCAATACACTGAGAAACAAGTTTAGGAAAAATCTGATTACCCCCGACTTTTTAGGAACTCTACAGACACAGACCAGTGTGCACTTCGAAGCGGATTTCTCCCAGATGGCTGAATGACATCTTCTGAGATTTTGTATGCTTGTAGAAGACCTTGAGCTGGTTCCAATGAGCTATAGATCTCTTGATTTGGTTGAGTGGATCCTGAGATATGCTCCTTTGAAGTTGACAGACTTGGAGAAGAAAACACAGAGAACCAGAAATGATGAATGTGTATATATCTATTGATTGATATGATTTTACAAGCTCATTAGCATGCCAAGCATGGCTAATTGAGGAGTGGTGGTGTAGGCTATGGAGTAGCACTAACACACACATAGTTACAATTAGAAAATACCTCGGGGAGTGAGCTGAAGTGGCTGGACTAACCGCGACTTTTCCAATGTAGTTTTTATAGAAGTTTGACGGTGATTTGAATTTCAAAATTCAAACTTAGGCTCCCTAGAATATCTCTACTAAAAGTAGGGAGATATTCTCTCCATTAACTCAACTAAGAATCCACGACTAATCAAGTGGGTATGATTAAATGAGATGCCAAGTCATTCTAGGCTTTTACAAAGGAGTAAACGGTAAGAACATCTAAGCATATGTTCATATGAACCTTGCTTCAAGTGAAGCCTTGATAAAGCTTTGTCCAAGCTAGTCTTCCATGATTTCAAGCTAATGTGTGAAGGCTTGATATGCACCAACAGCTCCCCCTCAAGCCAAACACTTTGGCTTAAGTCTTCTTCTTCATTCTTCAATCACTTCCTGCAATTCAATCATAGATTTGAATCTGCATAACTTGTTTCCATCCAATGCTTTTGTAAGTAAATCTGCACATTGCATATTAGTAGACACATATGTCAATTGAATCTCTTTGCTAAGTAACTTCTCTCTCACATAGTGGTAATGAACCTCTATGTGTTTGGTTCTGGCATGATAAATTGGATTAGCTGCAAGTTGAAGAGAACTAGTGTTGTCTCCAAAGATAATTGGTGGTCTTGTATATAGACCTAACTCTGTATATAGAAGCTTCAACCAGATAGCTTCTTGAGTGGCATTGGCAAGCCCTCTATACTCTGCTTCAGTGGATGACAATGCCACTGTAGGTTGCTTCTTGGCTGACCAAGAAATAGGCTTATCTCCTGCAAAACAAATATATCCTGAGGTGCTTCTCCTATCATCCTTGCATCCTGCCCAATCTGCATCTGAGTAAACTTTAATGTCAATGTCTGATGTATAAGGAAAATACAAACCATGACTTTGTGTTCCCTTCAGATACTTCAAGATCTTCTTTGCTGCCTCTAGGTGAGGTACCCTTGGTTTGTGCATGAATTGACTAGGCACACTTACTCCATATGCTATGTCAATTCTTGTCAAGGTAGCATAGTTCAAGCTACCTACCATACTTTGATATCCTGTGATGTCTTGGACTTCTTCTCCTTCATGAGCACTTAGCATTAGGTTGACCTCCATTGGAGTAGTAGATACTTTAGCATCCTGCAAGCCAAACTTCTTGACCATATCCTGTACATACTTCTTTTGAGTGATATATATACCTGAGTTGGTGTAGACTAACTCAAGACCTAAGAAGTACTTCAATAATCCAAGATCACTAATCTTGAATTCTTTCATCATCTGTCCTTTGATGTGTCTAATCCCATTGACATCATTGCCTGTAATGATGATGTCATCAACATAAACACATAAGTAGATTACCTCTGTACTACTTCTCTTTATGAATAGAGAAGTGTCTGCTTTACTCATCACAAATCCTTGGTCTTGAAGGTAGGTTGTCAACCTATAGTTCCATGCTCTAGGTGCCTGCTTTAGACCATACAGAGCCTTCCTCAATTTACAAACATAATGTACCTTTTTTTGATCTTCATAGCCAGGTGGTTGTGACATGTAGACTTCTTCAGATATCCATCCATTCAAGAATGCATTCTTCACATCCAATTGGTACATGTTCCAATTCTTGGATGCAGCTACACTCACCAATATTCTGATAGTTGGCATCTTGGCCACAGGAGAAAAAGTCTCCTCATAATCAATGCCTTGGGTTTGTGCAAAACCCTTGGCTACCAACCTAGCTTTGTACCTGTTTATTGTTCCATCTGAATTCTTCTTTAGTTTGTAGATCCATCTGGATCCTATCACCTTCATAGATTCCTTCTTGGGTACCAAGTCCCAAGTATCACTCTCCTTGAGAGCTTCCATTTCTTCATCCATAGCTTGTTTCCATTCTGGTTTGGTAATTGCTTCTTCATAGGTACTTGGTTCTTCATTCAACAAGTCCTTTGCAAGATATACAGAATGTTTAGTTACAAGTGATGTGTCATACCCAAATCTGATAGGCTTCTTCTTTTCTCTCTGAGATCTCCTCATTGCTTGAGTTGAAGTTTCTGGTTTATCTTCTAATTGCTTCATCTTCATCTTTCCTTTGGACTTCCAAGCCTTGAACTCTTCAAGGTTTATTGTATCATCATCATCTGACCTTGAATCTTCTTGCTGAATTGGTTCCTCCTTGGTGAGCTTTGGGAAATCTTCTTCCATGTCATAGGGTAGACTAATCTTCTTGCATTCATTTTCATACCAAGAGTCATTCTCATCAAAGATGACATCTCTGCTTACCTTGAAACCTTTGTTTGTTGGGTTGTAGAATCTGTATCCCTTTTGGTTCAAATCATAACCAATGAAGATACATTTTTCAGCCTTAGGGTCTAGCTTTCCCCTTACCTGTGAGGGAATATGCACATATGCTACACAACCAAAGATTTTGCAATGATCCAGAGAGGGTCTCTTACCATGCCAAGCTTCATATGGTGTCATGCCATCAAGTGATTTGGATGGCAACCTATTGATGAGATAGGTGGCAGTGGATACACTCTCTGCCCAAAGATAATTTGGTAACTTTTTCTCATTAAGCATAGACCTAGCTGTTTCTACTATAAGTCTATTCCTTCTTTCTGCTACCCCATTTTGTTCAGGTGAGTACCTTGTAGTAATCTCCCTTTTGATGCCTCTTTCCTGCAAGAAATCTTCAAACTCATTGGAGAAGTACTCTTCTCCACCATCTGACCTTAGCCTCTTCAAGCTTCTTCCTGTTTGATTTTCAACAAGTGCAAGATACCTCTTGAAACAATTAAACACTTCATCTTTATGCTTCATAAAGTATAAAATGGTCCACCTGCTATAATCATCAATGAAGGACACATAATACCTTGAGCCAGAAATGGAAGGGTCCTTGCTAGGTCCCCAAACATCTGTGTGTACCAAGTCTAGATAGTCTTCATGCATAAAACCTTTCCTTGAATAGGGTAATCTGTGAGACTTACCAAATTGACATGATCCACACTTGTAAATCATGTGTTGCTTGGACACATTAGGTATCCCAAGCACACATTGATCCCTGCACATTTGCTTTAGAGTCCTTTCACCTATGTGCCCTAATCTCTTATGCCATATTTCTAACTCTGAAAGTGTCTGATCCTTATAATTATACAAAGCAATGTTCTTGGTGTCTTCTAGCTCAAATGTAAATAATCTACCTGATTTCTCCCCTTTGGCTATCCTTCTGAATCCATGTTTTGGGTCCTCCACATATGCTCCATGTTGTGTGAATCTGACCTGCAAACCTTTCTCCACAATCTGACCAACACTCATTAGATTCTTAGTGATGGTTGGTACATAGAGTACCCTGCTCAATAGGTTCTGGTTACCATCACATGTTTTGACATTGCCTACTTTAACAACTGAATGTTTAGTATCATCACCTGTCTGCACTTGATGCTTGCCTTTGGGTTTTTTCAAATCAGAAAGTAGTGCCACATTGCCAGCTACATGGTTAGAACATCCTGAATCAATATAAAATAAATGATCATCATTTGTACCTATCTTGGAGGTCATATTCATGATCAATAGGGAGTCATCCTGCTCCTCTGTGTAATTGTTGTAGTCTCTCCTATTTTTGAATCCACCTTGGTAGTTACCATTATGGTTGTTGTTGTAGTTGTTGTTGTATTGATTGTTGTATCCATTGTAGCTTTGATGTTGGTTGAATCTACCTCTCCCTTGAGAGTATCCACCTCTTGAGTAGCCTCTTCCTCTCTGATTCTTGTAGTTCTTGTAGCATTCATCTGTGGTATGATTGGACAATCCACAAATGTTGCATGGTGATGAGTTGTAGGGTCTCCCCCTACTTGACTTACCTCCTCTGCCTCTTCCTCTAGATGATCTACCTCTCCCTGCATAATTTGCTTGGGAGGTAGAACCTTCTTCATCCTGTTTCTTCCCTTTGCCTTTATCCTTAACCTTTTTATCAGTATAGAGAGCAGAGGGGTTGTTACCTTTTGATTGATCTCCAGCCTTTGTAAACTTTGCTTCATGTGTAAATAGTTGGCCCATGAGTGTTGTGAGATCTGGGGTATCCATGTCCATATAGAGGTCCATTGCAGTGGTGAAACTTTCCCACTTATCATCTGCCTTGAGTCCATTTGTTACTTGCCTGACTATTTGCTCCTCTTCAATTTCCTCTCCAATGCTTGCTAGTTGGTCTACCACATCTTTGATCTTTGTCACATACTCTGAGACTGATTGCTTGGGCTGCTTCCTAAGGGTTGTGAACTCAATCCATAATTGATTCTTCCTAGCCCTTGTGTTGGAAGAAAAATAATTTGACAAGGTTTCCCAAGTCTCTTGGGAAGTCTTACAATTCCTTACATGAGTTAAAAGGAAATCAGAAATAGAGTTGAGAAGATATTACCTTGCCAAAGCATCTTTTGCACACCATTGGTTGAGCCTCTCATGTTCATCCTTTGTAGGTAGTCCTCTAGTTTTGAATGAGGGCAATTCCTCATCTCCTGATATGTATCCAAATAAGCTTCTCCCTTGTAGATAGCTCTTCATTCTCAATGACCAAGCCTGATAATTGTTTCTGTCCAATTTGTCAATGAAGGAAGTGAAACCATCACCCATGATTACCTTATTTGCTCTGATACCACTGTTGGGAGTGATGGTTGGATGCACTCAAGAAATGAGTTGATGCTGCAAAACCTGCTTCACACCTGCCCTCCTTTGGCTCCAGATATGCTTAGTACACTTGCTTAGCTTCCAAATGACACAAAGAAACCATGTATGTACTTTGGAAATGGTTTGTGTAATGATCAAACCAAAACAGATAACTTGGTTCCTTCACAAATCCAAAAAAACTTACTATTTCTGTAATGATACCTGCTCAGTGTTATGCTCAGTGTGACCAGCACACTTAAAATTGGAACAATTCCTTTTGGGAGAATTAAAGTACCTTAGTAAGCTACCAATCACAAGTGGAATCACTCAAATTGATAAACCATACACTGAGAAACAAGTTTAGGAAAAATCTGATTACCCCCGACTTTTTAGGAACTCTGCAGACACAGACCAGTGTGCACTTCGAAGCGGATTTCTCCCAGATGGCTGAATGACATCTTCTGAGATTTTGTATGCTTGTAGAAGACCTTGAGCTGGTTCCAATGAGCTATAGATCTCTTGATTTGGTTCAGTGGATCCTGAGATATGCTCCTTTGAAGTTGACAGACTTGGAGAAGAAAACAACAGAGAACCAGAAATGATGAATGTGTATATATCTATTGATTGATATGATTTTACAAGCTCATTAGCATGCCAAGCATGGCTAATTGAGGAGTGGTGGTGTAGGCTATGGAGTAGCACTAACACACACACAGTTACAATGAGAAAATACCTCGGGGAGTGAGCTGAAGTGGCTGGACTAACCGCGACTTTTCCAATGTAGTTTTTATAGGAGTTTGACGGTGATTTGAATTTCAAAATTCAAACTTAGGCTCCCTAGAATATCTCTACTAAAAGTAGGGAGATATTCTCTCCATTAACTCAACTAAGAATCCACGACTAATCAAGTGGGTATGATTAAATGAGATGCCAAGTCATTCTAGGCTTTTACAAAGGAGTAAATGGTAAGAACATCTAAGCATATGTTCATATGAACCTTGCTTCAAGTGAAGCCTTGATAAAGCTTTGTCCAAGCTAGTCTTCCATGATTTCAAGCCAATGTGTGAAGGCTTGATATGCACCAACATCAAGATCACCAACCCAACCTGAATCTGAAAGTTTGGCAAGTTCAATGCCCCCTCTCTACCAAAGGCCATGGTGTCAGGTGAGGGCAAGGTATCAAAATAGTCTCTAAGTAGCATCCCAATGTGTCTATCAAGGCTGATGTGCAAACTAATAGAGTATACCAACTACATATGCAATATCTAGTCTACTATTAGGGAGGTAGAGTAATGATCCAACAAGATGTCGATAATGCTTGCACATCCAAAAGTGATAAGGAATACATCATGGCTTTCAATCATGGCCACTAACTAAAATACCTTGATTCAAAAATATGACTTTATCTCAAAAAATTGAACAGAACTACCCTGTCGAGTTCTGCTAAACTTGTAGTAGACTTAGAGACACTTATACTGGTGATTAAAACCTATATATATCTTTGGAGCAAAAAGAGAAAATTCCTTGCATAGGTACTGGGATAGTGCGTTCGGAGGCCAAAAAAAGCCTGTGAAATGGTGATTCTTAGACTATAAACAGAGGGGTGTCGATGATGCATTAGATGAAATGGAAACCTACTGTGATACTGATTGTTGGAGTTTGAGGTCTGGGAAAGCATGCGAACAACACAAGGAAAAGAATAAGCTTGGAGCACAACACACAATACTGAATGTATTACAAAGAGAATGTACAAAGATAAGTGACCTGTTAGGGTTATAGGCATACATACAAGCAGAGGAAAAAAAAAAACCCAAGGAAGGTTCTTTTGTGTTGCTCTAGCACAATGGTGAGAACCACGTTAAGAAGCTTCACCTCCTTAATGTCAATCCGCAGAAGAGATAGGAGTGATATGAAGATCGTGAATGTGAGATGAAGTGAGAGTGAAGGTGAGAAGCACCAAGATGCACACACACATACACACACACAATGAAGAGACAAGCAAGACACAATGGAAGGTGGGAAATCAACTCTATTACTCAAGAACACTCTTACAAGTTCAAAATAGCTCTAAGCTCTTCTCTACTCAAACAAGCTAACCTCAAAAATGAGCTCTCTAGCTCTTTTTATAGTTTCTAGACTAGTTTTGACCGGTTTCACATCTAGTGATCGGCATAGTTAAAAATTAGGTCCTAGATGCTATTTGGAAGGGTAAACGATGTCTAAAAATAACAAAAATTGATACCCTTGTTCTACCTAAGCTCCTCAAGCTCGAGGACTCCTCGGCTTGCACAAAATGGAGCTATGGATTACAAAATGGGGTTTTCTATGTTACATATGTTACAATAGTGATAAAAAATCACTGTTGGAGGTTTTTGGAAAGTATTTCAAAACATAATTCTTTGAAAAACGATTCGATTGGCTCCCTGCTCCGTCGTTACATGCTTCCGTGTCGTCTGTGCCTCTGGCTGCTTCCAACACCCCCCTCCCTCTCGCTTCTGTCGTCCCTGACAGAACCTTGCTGTGAGGTCTGCCGGATATAGTTCTGTAGGAGGTCTTGAGTGAGGGTGTGCTCGGAGATACGAATGCCTTGGGCCAGGTCTGCCTCGAGTTTCTCCCAGTCGATTGGTTGCGGTTCTTCCGGTGGCGGGAGCTGATAGTGTGTGGAATAGACCATTCGTTCACAGGCAAATAAGTGTAATAAATGTGTAGGCCTGCTTATGAATACCTCTCAATGGTATTCCCAGAAGCCGGTTGTGAACATCTCTTCGAATGTCTGCTTGTAGCACGCCGGTAGGTACTTTATTCTGCAGTGCCAGGCATAACACACCCGTAGCGATGGCGTTGTACTCATATCATATACCAGATCGAAATTGCCATGCTCAAAGCCCGGGGTGTTGACATGTGGTGCCTTGACGCGTCGGAAGACTTTAAAAATCATTTGCATCATGTCAAAGATTTTGACAGTCATATGCGCCGCTATATCATCCATATGCTTTAATCTAGGGAGCCAGTGGCGAATTGTAGTCATCATGTAGCCAACAGTTGGTAACTCAATGGGTGGCTTAAAATAGGGGTAATTCAACCAGTCTTGGCACTGCTTATTGTTTTGTACCTTAATAGCAAAGGCAGTCCAGGAGCGGCGTCGTGGCACTGGTCCCCAACACGGGTTGTACTTCAAATGCAAAGGTGCCTTTACCCATGTACTCATCATTTCTGGATATTGCTGTAATAACTCTTTGCGCCACTCTGGTTGATAGATCACTCCTTGCTGCGCATCCAGTGGTAGATCGGCCTCCTCGAATTGAGTCGCATGCGATGGTTTCTTACCTGTCTCTTTCTCAATGGCTAACTGGTATTCGGCCATTAACATGAAATACGGTTTATACTGTAGCTCATGCCCAGATATGTATCGTCGTGGGGCCAAATGAGCAAAGAATGGAGACTGTAATATTCTTTCTTCTATCATCGCCATGGCATGTAATTGTGCCTCTACCCTCGCTGAGTGCGTTGTTCCAAGTTCCTCAATAGTCTTCATCCACGCGGGGGTCGGAAGTTCGTACGTCATCTGACCTTCGGCCGTGATGCGTCCGCCTGGGATGGGTTGTGGCTCCTATGCTTCTTCAAACCTTTCCTCCACCGGAATGGTGATAGTTTCTTCCTCAGCTGGTAGCTCAGGTGGGGAATCTGGCCTTGGTGGTGCTTCATATACTGCAATCCTTGATTCAAGGTTCGATACCTGGACCCGTAATGCGTTAAGTTCCTCTAAGATGTCAGGAGAGGGGTCCACAGGTGCTGGTATGTCTTGGTGTGCCGGTTCTCATAACTAGAGTAATTTGTGATCTTCTTTGAATTTCTGTAACTCCTCGTTCATGCGGTCGTATTCATCTAGTAATCTTACATGATCGTCTAGCAGCATCCTCATCGAGTATGAAGGAATGGCTTTGAACCTGCTAGGACTGAGTGGTTGGTCTGGGTGGTCGAGCGCTGCTTCTAAGTTTTCTCGGTTCTGATCCTGTAAGCGCTGGTTTTCTTCCTTGGCGGCTGCTAGGTGTCTTCGTAGTAAGCCCATGTTTCGTGTTAGCATTGCATTGCGGACTGTCTGGGCTCTTAATAAGTTATCCAGGTCAGCAGTGGCTTCCTTGGTCTTTTCTTCGCTTTCTAGTTCCAATTTGTGATAAGCCTCGCGTAATTCCTGGTAGCGGGTGTTCAGAGAGGCATTCTCAATAGACAATAAATTAAGCTGCGACTGTAAGTCATTGGTTGTCCTCTGCAGCTGCTGATAATTATCACCAAGAGATGTGAACTCATCTCTTACTTGCGTCATACACATGAACATCTGTCGGAATGCATTATCTACAGTGGGTGATAGTATTAATGGGATGCTAAATGAAGATGCAGTTGGTGTAGATGCAACGGGAATGGGGAATAGGGGTGGGAAGGTGGATGATGTAGTGATTGTTGAAAATTGTGATGTGCCTAAAAATGTTTGTGCCGTGAGTGAAGTGAGTGATGGTGCAGTGGGTGGTGAGATGTCCATGTCAGTGGACGTATCTAGTGTGGTGACCGTGAATATGGGTGTGATCGTGGGTACTCGTGCTGGTGTAAATACGGGATTTACAAAGGTTGAGGGGTAATTTACAGAGGGGCTGGCTGGAGCAGCTTGGTAGAAAGGGGAAAGAGGGGTTACAGTGGGTCGGGGAGGTGAGACGGGGGAGAAGGTTAATGGCAGTGGGAATGGGAAAAGGGGTCTTGGAGTTGTGGGGAAAGATGGAAAAGATTGATGAAGGAAGGGGTTGGATAGAAAGGTGGGTGTGGGAGGGGGTAGACTAGGGCTAATGGGTGCAGGAATTGTGGGGTTAGTGGTCGTAAAGACAATTTCTGCAACGCCACCAGCGAATGAAGATGTTGGTCTGGGGGAAGGAGGGTGAAGAGGGGAGGCAGGATGGACGGGCGGTGAGAGAGGAGCGGTTGGGGTGGTCGGTACTTCAGTGACTACTGAGGTTTGTACAGCTGAAGCGCGGGGTGGGGAATCTACACAGATGGTTTCTACTGCCAACGAACTTTTGGGGACGAGGCGTGCCTCCTTGGCTTGTTCAGAAGACTGTGCTCCTGTTGGTACACGAATGTATTCACTGGGCTTTGAAAGTAGTCGTACTCTACGGGGGTCAAAATGTGGTAGTGGTTTTCGTTGCAAGTACCTGAGCGCTTCGTTGGAGCCTACTGATTTGACTAACTCGTGGAATCCTTTGATGTATGCGTCTTCGAAGCCGCCTGTGACAAGTTCTTGTTCTATTATTGTTTGACTCTCTTCTTCTGTCAGCTTTTTGCGTGCCCAAACTTTTTCCATAGTTCTATACAGCTTCTTGATAGCTAGTGTGTAAGCTGCTGCTTCGTAAGTTTCATCTTCATGGGTACTTGTATCACCATGTGTGTCTGTTTGTTGGCCTTGGCCATCTGTCTGTTCATGCTCTTGGGATTCCTGTGTTCCCTGGCTAGCTTCATCGTCTCCTTCGTCGTCATCGGTTGCTGTTCTTTCGTCATCAGAGCTGGACACGATCTGTCCTTGTGGCTGATCCCTGGGTGTGGTAGGGTAGCTAGGCCTTTCAAATTCTTGAGAAAATGATTGTCCTTCTGAGAACTGGAACTCATTGGAGAATGCATCGGGCATCTCAAAATCAAAAGTTTGGTCCAGTGGCTCTGCTTGTCTTTCTTCTAAATGGGGTATTGGAAAAGAGAAAGCTTCCGCACCAATAGTGGTGGGAAGTTCAGCTGCTGTGGTGATAGGTTCTGTGGTTGTGGCTGCTGTAGGTGCAAGAGTACTGGTGGTGCCCTCCGGCGTAACTGGTCTTGATAACCGTATACGAATTGGTGGTACCGTGGGAGTGGCTGCTGTTGGTGACTGCTCTGGAGATGGTTGTGGCGAGGGTGATTCTGGGACTTGTAGGCACGGGATAGTACCTCTCATCCGCTTTCCGGCTTTGCCTTTGCTAGATTTTCTAGCCTTCCTGGTGGTGCCTTTAAATGCTTTCAGTTCCTCACTGGTCATGGCACGCTCAATTGGTAAGTCATACGCCAAGCACATATATATGATCCTGGTGAGGGCGCAGCATCCATTGATTACCTTCTTTCGCTCCCACCTATGTTGTGCCAAATAGAGCTGATCAATTATCCAGCTAGCTAGATCAACCGTTTGAGGTCCAGTACATGCTAAGTACAATCCAAACCAGATTCTTTTGTGGGGCATGGTAAAACGATCCTGAGCTGGGAAAGCAAAGTGTTGCATGCATATCTGTAATGGCTTAGAGAGCTCAGGGGTTATGGCTGAAATATCCTCCCACTTAGTTACGTCACCACGTTTCATCTGCTCTGGGACTAGCCGTTCTCTCTCCGTCGGAGTGTGTGTTCCATGTATTTTCAGAGTTGTGCGAATTAAATCTTTAGACAAATAAAACCTTCTGAATAGAGGATCATTTACCAATGATGGTAACATGAATGTGCCGGGTAGATCCTTGTTTTCTGAAGCTGTTAAGGTGGTTACCAAGTAAAAACATCTGTAAAAATCGGGTTTAGGCAGAGGGTCGCTAAAATACTCTGTAAATCCCGCTCGTGCCCAAACGTGCGTTAGATCTTGTGTATTCTGCAGTCCTTCAAATTCTCGTGAAAAGAACTGGTACTTGGCCCATGTGCGTAAATCAAATGCCAAGTTGGCCTCAAATATGAAATCAGCGTCTGCTAAGGGTCCTGCTAGGCCTTGAAACCAATGAGAATTATGATGAATCTTCTCTGAATATATCCTCTAGGAGGATCATCGATGGGCATGGGTCCTGGAACACCTTGAAACTCTGGTGGTTGCATCGTAGGATAAGATTCCGCTAATAATTCTCCAATAGTGGCCATCGGTGCACTGGGGCAAGCTTCTGATGGTCGTGCTTCGGTTTGCATGATGACTGATGAGCTAATGGAAAAGATCTGCTACAAAAGATTAACACATTAGTATGGAAATTAATTATGATCCCATTAAGGTGAGACCGCAATCCCTTTCCATAACCGATGTGTAACCCGTGTAGCCAAGTGTCGTGAAGTGATTGATGCAATGATTTTTTTGCAGAGCTAATGCAGGTCTCTAGACACCTACATGGTTCGATTATGCATACATTTCTTGATGAGCTTTTATCATGCATGATGTGGGGTTTGGGTGTATGAATTTATACCAGGTTTGGTTGAGGGTGAATTATTACAAGGGTGGAGTTTAAACGGGGTGGGAGAATTGTTAGATAAGGGGGTACAAGAAGACGTTTGGATACGTTTCGGTAACCATTTCCTAAGAGTCTTGGAATGGGTGGTATGTTTCTGCTGAGGGACAAAAAGCGGTATCGGGTTGGGTGGTATTGAAGGATGGAAAGATTTCGGAGGGGTATATATTACATGGCTAGAGGGTTGGGCTATAATACATTGTTTGGGTACCCAAATCTGCATGGGTGTGGGTCTATTGATAAGATACTTCTTGGCGATCCAAATCTCTCGAGTATTGGTACTTGTAGAAGAAGATCGAGGGGACTTTGGATGCTGACTCTTCTTCTTTTGAAACTTTGTCCTGTTCTCGTCTGTAGTGTTGCCAATAGCCTGTGGTTGCTGTCCTTTTGGCACCCATATTTGTTTCGTGCCACTTGTTCTGTGATGTTGATACTGTTGCTTTCTTTGCCTTGTCTGGTGATGTCGTCGGTCTGGGTTCCTCTGTTGTGGTTGACTCGTTCGTGGTTGGGTTTAAGAGGTCCATTGGACACTCTGCTTTGGAAAAGAAGGGAGATCCAACACTTGCGTGACCTGCCCATTAGGAAGTGATTCGTTCTTTATCTTTAATCTAGGCCAGTCCGCAACAAGTTTGGAAGGATGAGCACCGCAGGGTGTTGTGCTCATTTGGTCGTTGATGCAACCCACCTGACCGCTGATTGTGCCCATCGGCCCTAGCGGTTGGGTAGCTGCCCCTTCTAGTTTGCAGGAAGCCCCAGGGAAGATCTCCTGTTGTCCTTCTGATTGACAACTGTCCCTAGCCAAGCCCGAGTGGGTTGGAGTAGACGTAACGTGACTGGTCTGACCCAAGATCTTCCGGTCTTCCGTCGCATGCGTTTCATAGGGTCTAGGGTTACAAACCTCAATCGGAATGCCGTTAGGGAAGTCAAGCGGTATCACTCGCTTCTGTTCTAAGGTTCCAATCTGTAAGGAGCCTTGTCTAAGATTTAGGTCCACTGAGTGATCGTATAGCCAATCTTGGCCAAGGATTAGGGGTTCTATCAGGTCGTCATCATGGCACACTAGTAGCTTCCCTATTATGGTCACATCCTTAATGAGGATAGGAAGGTCCACTTCACCCATGCAAGGGGTTTCCATGCCTCCTAGCCCTATGAGGTTTGCCTCAATTGGCCGCATTTCTATTCCTGAATCCTTATAGTGGGACCATCTAATCGCACTAGTCGCAGCACCTGAGTCAATTAAAGCCCTGAGCTCTTGGCAAGGGTTGTCGTGCTCTAGCCTGACTGTAATGAATGGTTTCCTGTCCACTATACTAGGATGAGTGGTTGACTTTACTTGACACATGGCCATGGGATATCTGGGTGTAGTTTCTTGATGGTTATAATGTTCTCTCCCTAGTCCTTGTCTTCTTAACTTCATGCGTTTAATGCGTTCTATTGCTTCTACCTGAGCTTCAGCTCGTATTCTATTTTCTTCCTCCTTACGCTTCTTTGCCAACGTGAGTCGTCTAAGCATATCCTCAGTAAGAGGTTCCTGATATAGCTTGACTCTACAGCCACTAATGTAATTAGGCATTATATCTCCTTCTAAAGTGGCTAATTGTACTGCTCCACTTGTTGAGAGTCTTTTAATGATCATAGGTCCATAACCTCGCTTTTCTAACTTACGTGCGTGTTGCTTTAGCGTATATACTAGAACTAAATCTCCTTCTTTTAGGCCTTTATCTTTCACATGTGCATCAAAATATGCTTTCTGTCGCTTCTTCGCTGCATATATTCCTGCTGCCGCCTTTAGCCTGGTTTCTCCTAATCGTTCCAAGTCCATTATTCTCGCTGATAATTCATGGCCGGTCCACTGATGTTCTTGTGCAACCTTAAGGGTCGGTATCAAGAAGTCCAAAGGAAGCACAACATTCTGACCAAAAGCCATCTGAAAGGGAGTTGCATTGAGTACGGTCTTGTAAGCCACTCGGTATGCCCAAACAGCGTGGTGTAACTGTTTGTCCCAATCTGAACGTTTGCTGTTCACGAGTTTCGTCAGTACGTTACAAAGGATCTTATTAGTGCTTTCAGCCTGACCATTGGCCCGAGGATGATATGGTGCAGATTTCTTGTGAATCATCATAAAATCCTGTAACAAATATTCAATGACTTGGTTTAGAAAGTGAGTTCCGCGATCGCTCACTAACTCTATAGGCAATCCATATCTTGTAAAGACATTCTCAAATAATAATTTTGCAGTTGTGTGTGCATCATTCTTTTTCGTGGCTTTTGCCTCTACCCATTTCGTCAGATAATCTGTGGCAACAATAATGTATTCAGCATGTGTACCTTTTGCAGGGGGGTAATGGGTCCTACAAAGTCTATACCCCACTTAGAAAATGCACATCCGCCCATCATGGGTTTCAATGGCATTTCATCTCTGCGAGTAGGAAATTGAGTTCTTTGGCACACATCACATCTCCTTACATAGGCATGAGCATCCATGTGAAGAGTGGGCCACCATAATCCTGCAAAGAGGATGGCTTTGATTATCCTATCGGGTCCAAAATGACCTCCTGCAACACCTTGGTGTGCAGTCTCTAGTATGCTCAGGTAATTGCTCTCATGAACACATTGTCTTAGATATCCATCTCGTCCTCTTTTGTATAGGTTATTGCCAATAAGTGAATAATCTTGAGCTTCCTGCTCTAGACTACGTTGTCGATCTAAGGTCATTCCTTGAGGGAATGTCTTCGTCCTCAAATATGTCACTAACTGTTCACTCCAGTCTGGTGTGAGAGACACGTGATATAGTGTAGCATGCTCTACTGGTGGTCTTTCACAACAAACATTGCATTCCTTACACAACCTGTAGACATCTGCTTCCATCATAGGCCAATATACTCCTAGTCTATGCAGAGTCTGTAATGTTCGATGTTTTGAATGATGTTGCTTTAATGCACCTATGTGTGCTAATTGCAACCAATTCGCATGTTCTGATTCATCTACACAACAAGCAAGAATCTTTTGATTATCCTGTTTATATATGCTTCCTGCCATTATTTGGTATCTCTGCGACTTGTTAATCTCTCCCTCTTTGATCTTTATCCTAGGATTCTTGGGTCCATATGTGAGAATAGGGACTATAGGCTTAGCCCATTCTGGTGCTATCTCAAGGTTAAACAAGTATGCATCTGGTAGATCATCCGCTACTCCTTGAGGAGCTTCTCCTGAGGTTAATCTTGAAAGGTGGTCAGCTCTAAAATGTGTCTTTCCTTTCCTGACTACTACTTCAAAATCATACTCCATGAGTAATAGAAACCAACGTATCAGTCGTCCTGTGTTACATGGCTTGTTGACTAAATACAATAGGGCTTGATGATCCATAAAGAACTTGAATTTGTTGGCCAACAAATAATGCCTAAACTTCTTTACTGCGTAGATCATCCCTAATCCTTCTCGATCCGTCGTGGTGTAATTTCTTTCTGCTGCGTTCAATTGTCTGCTTGCGTAAGCTATGGGGAGATCTATGTTACCTTCATTCGTGGGTTGTGCTAACACGCATCCTATGGCATAATTGGATGCATCCACATGTACATGGAATGGCTTACTCCAATCTGGGGTAGTCAATATAGGTGCTGAGCACAAACGTCGTTTAAGTTCATTGAATGAATTTTCACATTCATCTGTCCATTCAAAGTTGGTTAAAAGAGAGTACAAAGGCTTGGCTATGATTGCATACATGTGTATGAATCTCCTATAATATCCGCAATGGCCCATAAATGCTTGTACCTCTTTCACATTAGTTGGTCTAGGTAAATCTGCAATTACCTTCACCTTTTCTTCATCCGTAGAGATTCCATTTTTTGACACAATGTGTCCTAGAATTTTGCCTTGTCTGACCATGAAAACGCATTTTTCTGGGTTCAAACAAACCTGATATTCTCGATATTTGTCAAATATTTGTCTAACTCTGGGATATGCGTATGTCTTACATTTGAATGAGCACATAAGTCATCGACATAAACTTCCAAACTCTTGCGTAAGAATTCCTTGAAAACATGACACATGAGTCGCTGGAAAGTGGCGGGTGCATTTGTTAAGCCAAATGGCATCACACGAAATGCAAATATGCCCCATTCAGTGGCAAATGCCGTCTTGTGTTGGTCCTCTAGAGCAATGGCTACTTGGTTATAGCCTGAGAATCCATCAAGAAAGCTGTAAACTTCCTTGCCCGCAACTCTTTCCAATAGATGTTCTGTGATAGGAAGAGGATAGCTATCTCTAATCGTTGCGGCATTAACTTTTTTAAGGTTAATACACACACGCAATTTCCCATTCTTCTTGGGCACAACCACAATGGGGGATACCCATTCGGTATGCTCAATTTCGTAAATGAATCCTGCTTCTATCAATCGATCTATCTCCTCTTTAATCTTCGCAGCGTAGTTATCATTGTACGTGTACAGTTTCTGTTTTGTCGGTTTTGCATCTGGAGTCATAGGGATTCTATGAGAACATATATCTGGATCTACTCCTTTCAAATCTTTGTAACTCCAAGCAAAAACATCTCTATATTCGCGCAATAGGGCAACTAGCTCTTCTTCTTCTTCAGTTGTCAAATCATGCCCTATGTATGTACATTTTTCTTCTTCTCCTTCTATGGCTACGATTATTTTCTTGGTTTTCTCTCGGTTATCATATACTTGTCCGTCATTCGCTTTTCTATTAGGCATTCATACCATGATCCTTCTATCTTCGATTTCATATTTCTTGAAGTTCTCGGGTACTTCAAATAAAGATTCTTCTTTTTCTGACATGGTTTCTTTCTTCTTTCTTTTCTTGCCTTCACTTTTGCTAGTCACTTGAGTGGCTAACCTCATGTCATTCGTAATTTCCTCGTGTCTCTCAGTGTGAGTCTCTACCTCGAAAAAATATTCTTCCTCTGATGCAAAGGGTGGGTCCATGATAATTGATTCTAAATCAAAATCGCTTGCATCCTCAAATGCATCAGTGTTAGGTTCACACTCTTCTAAAATTGCATCGCACATGATTGGCTCTATCGTGAAAACTGATATGTCATAGCCATCCTCGTCACAGTGGGGTGTCCATTGTTCTTCATTGATGGCTACATCCATGGTTGCTAGGATTTCTGCCCAACCATGGGGTTCAAACTCTTCATTTGGAAATACTACAGGTGCATAAGCTGGATCCTGAAGGGTTCGTGGATGTTGTTCTGCACCTAAGGTCCTGGCTTCTAACCTTTCTTCCTCTTGTTTGGCTACTTTACACATCCATAAATGAGTATCCTCATGCAACCAAGAAGGATCTGATTCTAATGAGTGCATGGATTCCGTCTCTACTGGTGTCTTATGGATGGTATTCTATTGTATTGGGGGTACATCTCTATGTGAATAGTCTTTAAGATTGACTTTGGTAGTCACTCCTAAATGTTGCAAGTACAACGAATTAGTTCCCCAATCTTGTACAATTTGCAACTGACGCATGAATGGTCGTCCCAATATCATCTCATAAGCATGATTTTTTGCAAAGTCACAAATGGCAAAAGTATGCTCAAATTCTACACCACAAGTGGTGAGAGATATGCCTTCTAGTAAGCCTAATGGTTTTTCTATGTGTCCATCAGCCATTTGTAGCTTCATCCTGGTGGGTCTTAATGCTGGCTTACCCCAACGTTTCCATAAAGCGGTGGTAGCGATGGCTACTCCGGCTCCTGAATCTAAGATGGCTTTCGTGGTGTAGCCCTGATGGGTTATCGGAAGATAAGTGTTACCTTCCTCTCCTTCGCTTACATCTCCGATCTTTTCTATGGGTATTTCTGGTACCTTATTTTGTGATCCTATTTGTGAGGGAGTAGTAGCAAGCTCGGGGAATTGATTTGCTACATGTTTCCACAGTTCTGGTTTAACCTTTAACAACTCCTCTAGAGTGAGATTACACTGTACTTTAGTGTTCTTGATCACTTCCGTGTTTCTAGGGATTACTGATTCTTCATTCCTCACTATTATCGTGGGTGCTCTCATACTAATAGACTTTGCTTCCCAAGGTCCTGTGAACTGAGGTAATTCTTGTCAAGAATTAGATTCAAAGCCTGTGTGTTCACTCAGTTGTTCTTCCTCTACATCATCGTAAATAGAGGGGATGTCTTGGGGAAATTGTTCCTGCAAGTCATCTATTTCTTGAATAGGAGGATGGGTTCCTTGTTCCTTTCTCCATTTCTCTTCTTGGATTTCTCTCAAAAATTCATGTGAGTACTTATGTATGGAAGACAAATTGTCTTGACTTTCTGTATTGGGTACTTGAAATAGGGATGGTGCATTCCTTTCCTGTGTCTGTAGGACAATAGGGTTCCTAGGCTGATTTTTTTTCTCTTTGCTCTCTATCAAGTATTCTAGCCTCTCCATTAGTCCTTGAAAGTGTAATTCCGGTTTTGCCATGTTATTCCAATTAAGATATCCAGAGGCTTCGAACAAAGCTTGTGCTAGTTCTACCATCTTCATGCAAAGTTTAGTTCTCTCAATTTCTAGATCAACTCGAGGGTAGTTTTTACTCATTTCATCTACCTGAGGTCCCTCTTTTAATCTAGCCTGATATGCACGAAACATCATGTCTAGATTTTCTGGTATGGGTTCCGCTAAAACTGATCCTGATTTCTGAGCTGGATTCTCTTGATTCAATTCCTGTGAAGTCAATTCTTGGATTTTGGCTCTAGATTCCTTTAAACTTCCTTCCAACTCCGTTATCTTTTTACTCCACTTTCTCTTTATTCTTTCTCTAGAATCTTTCCAAGATTTCGTCTTTTTACTGCTAGATTCTGCAACTTCACTATTTCCAACTACTTTCTCCTGATTAAGCTGTTGGTTTTGTAAGAGCGCCTGGGCTCTGGTTATAGCTTGGATAGGAACGTATGTAGGGTTAGATCCATTTGTGTTATTTACAATACCTATCACGTTGATCGGTGTCACATTCGAAGCATTAACAGGATTCTTAGGACAATCTTTTATGATGTGCTCTTTGCCACAATCGGCGCAAAAGCCTTGTATGTTATAGTACTGTGATTGTCCTGCTATCGGGGGATGTGGACAATCCTTTATGAAATGGTCTCCTTGGCACCTAAAGCATGGTCCTCTAGGGCCCTGTGGTCTTTGTTGTCTCAATTGGGGCCGTGGATTTGGGTTTGTGTACATCACATTAGCATAGTCTGGCTCCCAACTAGGTTCCACTGGTGGACTATCGTAATGATATGTTTCCACCTGTTCTGGTGACTCCGTGTAATATGTGGGTGGACTATCTACATGCGTAGAGTCAAAACTGTTTGAGTTCGGGTCACCCTCTGTGATCAAAGGTGAAGAAGGCACTAAGGCCCTACTTAGATTCTCTTTTGCAGCAGCATATTTGACTGAGATGACATTCGCTGGTGGGGGTGACTGCTGAGCTAAGACAGGTTGAGGTCTCTGTTGAGCCTGGTATGGGTAGTTCTGAGGAGGCCTATAGTAATAAGGCTGAGCATTGTATTGGCCTTGATACCTACCTGGTTGCGGGTATGCTTGCGAGTAGCTCTGTCTCACGGTCTGTTTGTTGTATGGGCAGTCCTGAGCCGTATGATTCGTGTATCTTCTTTCAATTGTACAATATTGGCCACTAGGGTTGGCTTGAGGTTGTCTTGCATTGGGGCACACGTTTGCCATGTGATCACCACCACAGGTGTAACAACGCTTGTTCATTAGTACCCTAGGTTTGCTAGAAACTCCTAGTTTCTGGGCCACTTTTTCTGCAAGGTCTTCTATTGAGCTAGACAATTTTGTGGATGCTAGAGATGAACAGTCTGAGTCCTTATAGACCTTTGAGAGCTCCAACTCGTCTCCTAAGTTCTCCTCAATGTCTATACAAATTCTCACACATTGCTCTAGCGTTCTGGGTTCTTTTAGGTACACGTAGGAGCGTAGTTTAGAGCTCAACAAGCCATCTAGAAACAATGACACTTACTTGGCTTGTGAGGGTAGCTCTTGCATTGGACATCATTCAACATATTGTCTAAACCTACGTCCTGCCAGTCTTACTGTTTCTTGAGGGGTTTGTTTAAAGCTATGAATCAACGAAGACGTGTCATGTCTAATCCCACTTTTAGAGAATTCAGTGATGAATGACTCTAAAAAGTGATGGATGTCTCTAAATTGCCTTTGTTGCAATGGTTGGAACCAAGTTAAAGCGGTGTTCTTTAACGTTAGTCCAAATGCGTTGTATTGCGTGAACATGTCTTCAACTTGTTCTGCTCTTAGTACTTGCTTGAATTCTGCGACATGGTCATAGGGATCTCCTGTCCCATCAAAATAATTCTTCATTGATTTTACTAACTGTGTGGGTCTCAATATTCTTGCGTGTTCGCGTGGTCTAGGTAGAGGAAAATCATCTCTACCACCTAGTACTCCATGATCTCTTTGTCTATCCGCTCTAGTAGTGTTTGTGGTTGTTCTATCTCTCCCTATGGGGTGATTAAAGCTTACTTCCGGTCTCTCTTTATTTCCCTCTCTTTGATTTCCATGGGCTGAGGATGTTCGTGCCCCTTGTTGACTTGTATTCATGTTTGTTCTAGATGGAGGGAATACCAATTCACCTCTCCATGTGTATGTGTTTTTAGCGCGGTCAGGCACCACAAAGACTCTTTCTGAAGTCTCATCCAGGTATACAACCTTTCCAGGTGTATCCGAGTCCTTGAACTCATATATCGTGATGATTCCTACCTCACTAAGTATTTCGGTCTTGTATCTCCAAAAGGCTTCATCAGTTTCTTTATTTACAAACAACTCTATGCTTCTGTTGTCCTGAGGGATCCATTCCGGGATTAGTACTCGTGTCAGTACAGATTTCCCTCTAGGTGTTCTACGCTCTTCTAATGGTTCTTTTCCTTGAGATTTAGTTTCCGTCTCTGGTTGAATCACGCCAAACTCGTTGGTATTGTCTGGCTACGTACTTAAGATGTACATCGTTCCTTCCTTGTCTATGTATGCGTCTCTCTCGAATTTCACCACTGGATGTTCCAATCCAATGGGTTGATCGGGGTTGTGCATTTGCACCACTTGCCTTCGCAAACCATCCTCATAGATGCGAGCACCTAATCGGTTGGTTCGGAGAAACTCTAGTTGCGTTCTATAGGGTCCTTCTGGTTTTTCTAAATAGGCTACATTCGACCCTCCTTCTGGTCTTTCTGTGCTAAATGCCATTTCTGATTCGCTGGTATCTGAGCTCTGGTAGGGATAACTAGTGTTCAATTGTTGAGCCCACGATCGTGCAGTAGTTCTTACACTTGCCTCTGATGATCTAAGGCTTCGCCGGTCTGACTTACCTATATGTTTGCCCGATCTAAGGTTCATTAATTTTGTTCCTTGCACACTCAGTACACGCTCAGATCTTCAATGATTCTTTTTTATTACTTTCTTAATTCTTTTTAAATTTCTTTAGATTCTTGTCTTAATGTATGCGTCAGGAATTCGACTTTCCGTGGTACTTTGAGTTCTCGTTCCGTCAGACTTATGTTCTTTCCTTTAGGTTTTCGTGTCACACACCTTTACTTTAGTCTTGAACTTGATAAATTTAATTCTCTTGAACTTGAGGCGTTCCTATCATCTTAATCCACAATACTACCGTTTATCCTAGGCTAAGAATTGACTGAGGGGGTTGAGTAATCTTCCAACCTCGAGTCAGCTTTTCTAGTTGCTCTGATGCCCAAGAAGCCGCGCTTCCCAAGCTTTATGCCCTTCACTGCCTTGCTTTGGTTGTCTTTGATTGCCCTTGCTAGACCTGGAAAATTTCAATATTAGACCAATTCACAGTTGGATGATCAAGCACTTGAGTATATACACCTTTTAAGTCCCTTCCCTTTTGCCCAAATTTTCAATGCTTGCCCCCTAGCTTTCTAGTCCCAAACTAGGTCAACCTCAAAATAGCTTATCTGAAAATAGGCGTATCCTTTAAGCTCAAAAAACGGACTTCGGATGAAAAAGTTATGACCGTTCAGGCCTTGGGGGGTAAAAACTGACAAATAGGTTTTTCTCCAAATATGAGCTAAGGGGTCTCCTATGAGTCTAATCACCCAAAAATTTCCCAAAAATAGCCCCAAAATTGGCCGAAAAATGAAACCCTAAAATTTGCGATGGGGGTGCACAATCGCGATGGCGTGAGACAATCGCGATGGTCTGGGACCGTCGCGATGGCGTGAGGGTGAACAATCGCGATGGTCTGAAGTGCACGATCGCGATGGTCCAAAAGTGAACAATCGCGATGGTCTAGACGTGAATGATCGCGATGGCGTGAAAGTGGACAATCGCGATGGCGTGAGTTTGAACCGTCGCGATGGCTCGATCAGGCGGACAATCGCGATGGCGTCAGTCAACGGTCAACGTGCACAATCGTGATGGTCCAAAGTGAACCGTCGCGATGGTCACAGATGCGATGGCTTGAGCCAATCGCGATGGTCTGGGCGCGATGGCGTGAGCCAATCGCGATGGTCCGAATTTTTGAAGTGTCGTGATGGTCCAAAAAATGAACCGTCGCGATGGTCTAGCTTGCCACGTGGCACCGTCGGTGCGATGGCGTGAGCCAATCGCGATGGTGTGGGGTCAACCGAACAGTCGCGATGGTCCGCGAACCATCGCGATGGTCCAAATGAACCGTCGCGATGGCGTGAGACCGTCGCGATGGTCCGGCCGAGCCGTCGCGATGGCATGAGCCAATCGCGATGGTGTGACACAATCGCGATGGTCTGAGACCGTCGCAATGGTCCACCAAAATATGATTTTTCCAAATGCAAGTGTGGATTCCTAGAGGCGCTGGTGTCGCCTACACGCTGGTGTGGTCGCCTTCTTCAAATTCCGAACTTTGCAGACCATCGCGATGGTCTGACACAGTCGGAAATTTCTGACAGAAACTGAAGTTTTTACCTTTTCCAAGCTTTCCTGATGCACTCGAGCTCTGTACCTGCAAGAAAACTCAAGAAAACAAAAGCACACACAAGCACAAAAGCTCTCTCTCACTCTCTCGCATGCACAAATGAGGGGAAATGAGGAGAATGGTGGATATGGTGAATTTTCTGATTTTTTTGGAGATGAAGATAATGATGCGGTGATGAAGATGGAGTGTGGGGGAGGTGAAAAACACTAAAAACTAAGTAAAAACAACAACAAAAACTGAAATTTTTACCTTCCAACGCCACTTCTTGCTATACTCTTACCATCACACATTCGTCCTAGACTCGATCCCCGGCAACGGCGCCAAATTTGGTGTTGCTCTAGCACAATGGTGAGAACCACATTAAGAAGCTTCACCTCCTTAATGTCAATCCGCGGAAGAGATAGGAGTGATGTGAAGATCGTGAATGTGAGATGAAGTGATAGTGAAGGTGAGAAGCACCAAGATGCACACACACATACACACACAATGAAGAGACAAGCAAGACACAATGGAAGGTGGGAAATCAACTCTATTACTCAAGAACACTCTTACAAGTTCAAAATAGCTCTAAGCTCTTCTCTACTCAAACAAGCTAACCTCAAAAATGAGCTCTCTAGCTCTTTTTATAGTTTCTAGACTAGTTTTGACCGGTTTCACATCTAGTGACCGGCATAGTTAAAAATTAGGTCCTAGATGCTATTTGGAAGGGTAAACGATGTCTAAAAATAACGAAAATTGATATGCTTGTTCTACCTAAGCTCCTCAAGCTCGAGGACTCCTTGGCTTGCACAAAATGGAGCTATGGATTACAAAATGGGGTTTTCTATGTTACATATGTTACAATAGTGATAAAAATCACTATTGGAGGTTTTTGGAAAGTATTTGAAAACATAATTCTTTGAAAAACAATTCGACTGGCTCTCTGCTCCGTGCTTACATGCTTCCGTGTCGTCTGTGCCTCTGGCTGCTTCCAACATTTCGCCTTACCATTGAGGAGGCCTTGATTGAGGTAAAATAGAGTCCTACAAGACCTAGATCTCCATAGCTCTGGGTTACTAGCAAGTGAGAAGGATACGTCCAACTTAAGCTTGATGGTGGGTTTGTATATGCACAAATGGAGAGCATTTATTTATGCAAGAAAGAGGATGAGCAATCCATGCAAGTGGTACCTATCAATGAGAGTGAAACAATGATTGCATGCATGATGGAGAGTCTTGATTTTTTGACTATGTAGGCCGATGGGAGCATACACACGAAGAGAGAATGGACTTTATACGTGAAAAATTTGACTAAAGATTGTAGAAAGAAGATGTGAGAGTTGGAAGCATTTAGAGCACCCAACAACTAGAATGAAATTTGATTCAATTTTGTCATACGTCTTTGTTTTACATGAGAAGTCTTCACTAAATATGCGCCAAATATACTTCTATGCTTCTATGCATAGAAGTATGTATGCTTCTATGCATACATATGTATGTTTATAAATTTCGTTTTATGTATGCTTCTATGCACTTGTAAACTGGTTTCCGTTAACGCATGAGAAGTATGACTTTTATTGGAAGTAAAGAGCATACGAGTGAGTAGGGAGATCATTTGGAGTTCATTAAGAGATCGAACGTCTATACATATCCTTCGAATAGAACACGCAGAGGCAAGTAAGATCGGTTAGGAGGAAGAAAAGAACCGTAATGGAGGTTTTTTATTGCATCTTCTAGATCGAGAAGTAAAATAAAATACAAGTTGAAGAACAAAGGTATTATAGTATTTGAAAACACTTAGATGATGCACATGGCTTTAGTATGGGAGCTATAATACCCCAAGTTCTAAGCCTTTGTAGTTAGCTTAAAATTTGTAGTAACATAGCTTAAATTCATCATAATAAGGGCGTCAAATACAGTTTCGCCCTAATCTTTGGAATCTTCTCAAATTAAATCTTAACCTTTTGTGCTATTTCTGGTACATCTCCCCTTGCGATCCTTGTATTATTGCAACTTTAGCTGGTATGAGAGAAATTCTTGACGTAATTTTGCCTATAAAATGTTGGGCCATGTAACATATGTGGGAAACAAAGTTCAAAAAACAGAAACACAAGAACTAAGTTTGCATGCATGTGAAGGCATCTTTTGCACTTTCTTGCCCCCTCCATGGGCATGGAATATGAATGGAAAATGACGACCCAAAAAAAAGAATGGAAACGTATACATGTCCCAAGGCCTCTTCTACACTCTCGGGTCCCTTTCATCGGCTTAGAAATCTTGATGTGAAAAATTGGGGAAAGCTTTGGGAAATTTGACGAAAGTTTAAGAAATTTCAGGAAAATTCTAGAAGACTTTAAAAATGTTTTCGAAACATTTAGAAAAATTTAAAATTTTTTCAAATATGTTGGGAGATGTCATGCTCCTCTCTCTTTCTCGGTCTCTCCCTATCTATCTATCTATCTATCTATCTGTCTTTTGACACTGATGGGTGTCTGTTATCGTGAAAAGGTTAACAAAGCTTCCATAAAATTCGTTTTGAGCTAATAACATAAGATTGCTATATTTTGTAGACAATTTGGTGATTTTGAATGTCTAACATTGATGATTTAGTCAAATTTCCCTCTGGTTTTAACATCCCATCGTAGCATGTGATCAAGAGTGCCCTTCAAGTGCACCCAAAAGGATTTGAGGGGAAGTCAGCGATTCAACCGTTTGACCTAGCGCTACCGAACATACTTTGCATGATTTATTTTGTACGTATATAAATGCTTTTCTTCTTCTTGGCTGTGCATTGGGCTCCTTACACACAGCATGGGAGGGATTGTATCTTATTCTCTTCTAATATATTCGTGCAGAGTTTGTTTTGTATCTTATTCTTTTCTTACATGTTCCTGCTCTTTGAGAGAAAAAAGTTTGAAATGAAACCTTCTAGAAGTCAATTTTGGACCCCATAGATTTGGTTGAACAAGCAACCAGAATGAATGGGGCGTAAAACTCATGGATTCCTTGCCCAAAGCAGACACGAACGAAAAGAGGACGTTCAGAAACCTCGAAAGAGAAACACCATAGAAACTGAGAAAACTAAGAATTAAAATCTTTGTGCATTCGATAGAGGATTCAAATGGCATAGCTTTATTTAATCTCCATTTATCAAGGCGGAAATGATGCGCAGAATGCGAGGAATTTTTTTTTTTTATTTTTATTTTTTGAAAAAAACAGGAAGTATAAAATTGATGCTAGTCAAAAAATACAACTCATGGAAGACTCAAACAGAGCCTGCTGAAAGCAAGAGGGTGACTCACCCTAGGATGGAGTCAATATAATCACCAAGAAAAGTGATCATGTCTTCTCTAGGCTTAGAGTACATACGAAGGAGCTTGTCTTTCCAAACATTGAAATGGAAATTTTTAAATATTACAAAGGGGCTCTTGAAATCCGATTGGGCATCATTATAGAAGGAATTACAGAGGCTGATAATTTTCCTCATGCCAACCATACAGGAGAAAAAGTGATCCTTTCCCTTGTCATTAAAGATGGCACTATTTCTATTCTTCCAAATATGCCACAAAGTGTGATTCCTGATAATTTGCCACATGAGAATGTCCATGCCTTTAGCTTGGCCTAAAAGTATGTCTTTGCAACTTGGAATATTGAGACCCTGACTTTGGCAGAAAGACCAGATTCCAATCCAAAATCTGCAAGCATATTTACACTTGATGAAAAGGTGTTCCAAATCCTCTTCTTTACCACAAAGTTTGCATAGACCAACATCAATCTTATACTTCCTAGCATGACTACCAGTCCAAATGCCTTGGTGGAGGATGAGCCAGCTCTGACAGGACTGTTTGTTTGAAAGAGGGAAGGCCCAGGAACATTGGAACCTGTACTTCCACTGCAGGTGGGACCACTGCAATCCCCACTTCTTGTTCAGCTTTCCAGTGATTTCTTTTATACTTCTGGAATTTCTTTTGAAGGAATTTAACATATCCCAGGCAACATCCTGAAGGGTAATCTGCTTACTCCACATGTTGGAATCCATCTTCACCATCAGGAACTCCTTCTTGTTCAACAGGATCTGTTTACATTGAAAAGAAAGACCTTGAGAATTAATAATAGCATAATCATCAGTAACTTCACCTGCTCTCAACAAATCCTTCCAGTGCCCAAAACCCTTCTTCCTGCATTTATTCCCTCTGATAGGGAGGGCCAACAGGGAACCAGAGTTAAACCAGCCAAACCAAAGGGAGTCCTGCACTAAAAAAGAAGAATTATGAGCAAACCATATAGGAAGTTTATACTTGGACTTCACTATCATCCAGGCTTTCCAAAAATTGCATATAAGTTGGCTCCCTTTTGGCACAAAATCTACAGGAGAGGTAATAACATCTCACAGAGAGCAGTTACTCCAGCTTTTATTATGTTTCACATTGAATCTGTTGATATTTCTTTTAATCAGACAAGCCCAAAAATCATTAGAGGAGAGGGACCTAAAAATCCATTTAGCAGCCATTTGTATAGCCATCCTAGAAGGACAAATGAGACCAAGACCCCCTTCAGATTTTTTCATACAACAAATATTCCAGGCAACTTTGGGGAATTTAGACCCACTCCACAAGAAATTTCTAGCCAGGGAGATGGCCTGTCCCATCTGCTTTTTGTTAGGCTGCCAGCAAGACAGAAAGTAGGTCAGGGAGGGGAGGATATAATGCTTCAACAAAAAAGATCTATGAGAAATACTGTGCTGCACATCACTCCACTTATAGATTTTAGCTCTAAATTTATCAAGCATCCAGTTCCATCTTTGCTCATTAGAGATGCCAAAGCCCATGGGAATACCCAACAACCTGAAAACTATCCCTTTCTTAATGATGTCGCAGCCTGCCATCTCAACACAAGGAGGGATATGATTATTAGAAGCAAAAAAACCCGTTTTCTTATGATTAATAACAGAGCCACTAGCAAGACAAAACATCTCAAGACAATTAAGGAATTGCTTAGCAGAATTATCATCAGCTTTCATAAGCATGTTAGTGTCATCTGCAAACATCTGCAGACCCAGGGGGGAGAGAGCATGGGGAATATCCAGGCCAGAGATGGTACCTTGTCTAATGCAATCCTTGACCAACCAACCTAAAGCATCACTTGCTATAGCAAAAAGGAGGGGAGCCAAGGGGCAACCTTGTCTAATGGATCTGCAAAGTCTAAAAGGGTTAGAAAGGCAACCATTAATGGCCACTTTAGAAAAGGCATTACCAAAAAGAATACTGACATATTTAATAAACCTTTTACCAATACCAATATCATGCAAGGATTGAAGAATGAAATCCCATTCTATCCTGTCATAGGCCTTATCAAAGTCTATTTTGAAGAAGTAGGAGTCAACATTAATCTCATTGTAGTAATCAAGACCTTCCCATATGGTGATAATATTATCCAAAATAAATCTGCCTTTAATGAACCCTTTTTGCTCAGGGAGGATAATAGTATCCATAAGAGGACTAAGCCTTCTGGCCAAAATGGAAGCAAAGATTTTGTACAGAGAAGTCAGGCAGGAGATGGGTCTCCAATTGTTTAAATCATCCTTGGGACCTTTTTTGTGAACTAGTTTTATCACTCCAGTGTTTATGAAAGGAGAAAGGGATCCCCTTCTAGAGGCTTCTTGCCAGATCTTGAGAATAATGGGAACCAAAACTTCCTTGAATTCCTGAAAAAACTCATAAGGCAAACCATCATGACCAGGAGACTTTCCAGGCTTCAATTTGCTGATGGATTCTCTAACCTCACCCTCAGAGAGGGGCATGTCAAGGAGGGAGTCCATTCCCTGAGGAACCATCTTTTTCCTACAAAGGGCAATGGCAGATCTTGCACTCCAAACAGAATCCCCTCTCTTGGGAGGCAGGGAGAATACATTGGCATAGAACCTATGAGCCACCTGAAGATTATCTTTCATATCTTTAGCAAGGCAACCAGAATTATTCTTGAGAAGAGGGATAAAATCCCTGGCTTTTTTTTCCGCATCAGATCAAACATATACTTATTGGGCTTGTCAATTTTGCCAGCCCAGAATTCTCTAGACGTGGCAAGGGCACCTCTAGCAAGGAGATAATCCACTTTCTTCACTTATTCCTGAAGATCAATGATCTTAGCTCTTTTGTCTTCCAAGTCAAGATTAGAGCACTCAATTCTATTCTTCTCCTGCAAAATCATCATCCTTCTCTTTTGTCTAATATCTTTAGCTTTATACTTATAGTACTTAATTAAATCCTGAATATCTTTAACAGCCTTTTCCCAAGCCACAAAAGGCGAAATGATACTATTAAAGTGAATCTTAAGGGAATTGGAGATTTTTTCCTTTACCAAAGGAATCTTAAAAAGGGAAGAATCCATATGCGTCCAACCAGCCCTATAGTTAGGATTGTTATGAAATAAATTTATAATCAAAGGCGAATGATCAGACATTTGCAGAGAATGGTCTATAGAACAACAATAATTCCACAAATAGTGGCTCCTGCCAGCATTCATATAGAATCTGTCCAATCTAGCAGACAAACAATTAAAGCGATTACAATTATTCCAAGTATGACCAGTGTTAGAAGAGAGATCCACTAAATTATGCTTATTGATGAAATTATACCAGCAATGCTTTTCTACACCAGAGACGATATTATCACTTTTACCATTCCTGCCACCACTATTAGAGACCATGTTAAAGTCCCCAGTCAGAAGTATATCACCTTTGAACCTGGAGATTTCTTCCCAGCATTTGGCTATCTGACCAGTCTGATTAGCTGCATAAACACACACAACAGAATAGTTAAGAGGTTCTTTGCACTTAACTGCAACCCACTGATTAGTGGGGCTCCTTTGCACCTCTTCAATAAGGTGACAAAGACCATTAGCAATGCCAATGGCAGCACCTCGTTTGCCTGAGTGCTCTGTGTACACCCAAAGATAGTTATTAGACACTATTTTAAGATTCTAAAGGAGAGGGGCACCCCCAATCTTGAGCTCCTGCAAGCAGATGAAGTCAGGAGAGTGAGAAGCATCTTTGATCCAATTGTTAATCATCTTACCTCTGACCGGGTCAGATAGCCCTTTAACATTAAGAGAAATAAGGTTAGTACAATCCATGGAGAAAACAGTGAGAGGAGGAGAAACTTACTTTTTATGGTTCTTACCTGGCTTCACAGCAGATATAGAAGACCTTACAGTATCTTTCCTTTTGGAATTATATTTATCTTTACCTTTAGGGCTAGGGGAACTAACATTTGTCATACAGACGTCTTGATTGCTGGGGCCATCAATGTACTCCTGGACAGTAGACAGCTCATCAAAACTGTTGATTTGCTCAGTAAACATTTCATCACAATTACTATTGTTTACTTCTACAGAGGAAACCGTCACAGGGATGGGGCCCGAAGAGGGCCTGAGGGAAGAAACAATTACCTCTCTTTGCCTTCCTTCACCACTACCCTGCAGATTAGAGTTCACCTTTTTTACCCGGAGATTAATAGTACACGCTGGTTGAGGGTCACTATAGGACCTGTTCCCAGGAGTTTTACTTTCTTGTAGAGTTTGCTCCTCAACATCCTCAGTTCCCGAAGCATGACAGTCGGTGTGATTGAGATCTTCAAGAACCTGAAAGGGGTTGAGAATCCCTTTGACAAGAGACTCAGTTCTGATTCCCACATTAGGGTTTTTTTTTCTCTGTTTGTAAGAAACTTTTTTGAACCCTTGCTCATCTTTGGGGTGGACCGAATTAATGGGAACTGAGGAAGTGGGGGCCTCTTCACCTGCTCCAGACATATTACTCTGATTTTTAGCTAACAAGGGGCAATCTTTTATTAAATGCCCTTGTTTATAACAATTAAAACAAGCATTAGGAAGGTTTTTATAGACTACTTTTTGAACATGCAGCTTACAACCTTTAGAATTCTTAATAACAATTTCAGATTTAACATTTTTAGAGATGTCAACCTCTACCAACATCTGAGGCTCCCATTTGGGGTTAAACTCTTTTTTAGGTTTCTGTCCAAGAATTTTTCCAATTAGTGATCCAAGCTTCTCGAGCCAGGGATAATATTCCACAGGAAAATCGGGAAATTCCACCCAAACAGGAACTTTAGTCGGCTTGTTGCTCCTAGGGTTAAATCCCAGATACCATTTATAGAAGGAAAGGGGGGTGTTCCTAATTATCCAGTGACCCTCTGCTATAACTTTCATAGCATTATTCACATCTTCAAAGAAGAAAAGATAAAAATTATTAGGCAGATATTGCACATGTCTAGCATACAGACCCTTGCTTTCCCAGTTAACCCTCATCCAAGCTTTAAGTAAGTCCTGAGCAGGCCTAGGGCCATGACAGTGAGCTATAACAACTTTATCTTCTAGATGATTGTTCCAGCTATTGAGGGCAGAGCTTTCTATTATAAGCGTACAATCGTCCTTATCATCCACTTCAGGGTCAAGGTCAATAGAATGAGTCTTATCCATAGAATAGCTGCCAACCCTATTAGACTCAACTAATTTACCTTTGCCTTTGACATCCGAGAGCACAGAGTGAGGAAGTTGTTTACCTGACAGGTCTTGATTAGCAAACAGAGAGAAGAAGTCTTGTTGTTGTCTTTGAACTACCTTGGCATAAGACGTTGGAGCATGCAGCTGTAGGAGTTCAGCCGATTTACCTCCCATCAGACCTTCAGAAGCTTCCCCTCGCACAGGTGCATACCGGACATCTCCTCCTAGCAGAGCATCAGGAGCTTTCACGCCACTCTGAAGAGCCTCAACAGGTCGGGACGAGCTAGTGCTGCCATCGAACACAGGGTTGAACATCGATTTCACCATATAATCAGTATCACCAGACCTCGAATCAGGTAGACCGTCGCGCAATGCTTCATGCAGGGCCATGTCGGGGACCAAGGGCGAAACAGAGCAGTAGCTAGGGCAGAGCCCCCCCTCACAACGAGGGGGAGGAGAAGAGCAGAAGAGCCCCCCCTCACGACGAGGGGGAGGAGAAGAGAAAGAGGCGGCCCAAAACCCTAGGGGTGCGCATGCAGTACCTCCGTGCCGCCCAACACACACACGACGTTGTGGCACCCGCTCAGCATGAACAATAGAGAGACCTCTACTACACAACCTTGAATTCGCTTGTGAGCCAAGAAGTGCGGAGATCTTTAGGAGAATGCGAGGAAATTGTGGGTCTTCACTTTCTGAATCCAGGGGCTACTAGAGGGCACTATACTTTCCTGAGGGCCGATTTCTTGACTTGAAGTCTGCATCTGGGGCGTCATGCTTATTTGAGCGTTTTTCTGTGCCGAATTATTTAAGAATATGCCCAACAACACTGACGGTCTACTTGTCCGCTTTCTATTTCAGAATGCGTACAGAGATTAAGACTCTGCCCATCGTTCAAATGCCTTTCTTAAGCACATCCGGGCTCACGTGGTTAGTAGCTCCATCGTTTTTCATTTAAATATTTATGGTTTCCTGTGCTTATGGAATAAAAAAGTGATCCATGTGCTCACAGATAGCGACAACCCATAATTCAGATACATTGTATGCGCAAAACGACAATCAGAATAAGCTATTCATTTCTTTGGCGTTGCTCATTCTTGTAAACAGTCTTTCACAGACGGTCGTTGATTTCCGAGTTCTGTACAGCATACTAGCTCGTAATATATTTCCATCCATCTGAAACAGGGTTATACTAGTTACTGTTAGGCCGCCTGGATTCTGAATTGTGAATTGTGAAATCTGTCTATGGATTGTCGTCCATCTTCATTGTCCATTGGCGATTCGTCCTGAAACTCGAGAGGAGAACATATCCAAGCATGGGAGAATGTATTTACATCGCAAATATTTTTCAACTTCTGCGGGTAAATGTCTTTCTGAGGGTGGCGGATATGCATGCGTAGAAAACACTGTTCTCCCTTCAAGAATATACTAGAGCACACAGGCGGCTTCTCCTCGAAGAAGAGTGTGATCTTTCGTCCAATTGCCCAGGACACATGGGAAACTATGTATTATTGTTCTTTTCTTTCGGCATTCATGTTCTGTCTCCATGTGCACGATCGTGACTGATTTCTTGTCCAAGCTTCCTAACACAATATTTTGCTCCCGTGCAACACAATGTTTATTTACACTTGCCACAAGTTCTGAGTACTCGACCTCCACTCCAAAGATTCCATTACCTCTGAAATACATGAGCATTAAAATATGGCAAACCTCGTTTCACCTTTAAGAAATCCAACCATAAAATAGCACGAATCTTCGAGAGAAATTGTTTTTTTTTATAAAGGAAGTTCGGCCTTAGCCTAATCTCCCGGACTTTAATTATATTAAAGAGAAAAAGTTACAAGTGAATGGGACTAGTGCCCATGGGACCCCCCAAATCCCACGACGCAGGGGAGGAGTACGGGAAGCTACAGGGCATTACAAATGAGGCGGATAACATTATCATCACCCTCATGTGGGACCCATTTGGGTTTTAGCTTGTTGTTTTCGAGGAGATATATACAGTGATGTCTAAACGGTGGTGATCTCTTGACACGGGAGATCCTTTTACCAAGTAGAAATAAGGATTTCTCGATCGACCATTCCTTGGGAGTTTGGCCGAAGTTGACGGCACAGCGCTCTCTCCAAATCTTCCAGAGAGCCTCACCTCTGATGGCATTCCATAGTCTTGATGAGCAACCGATCGCCTCACCCAACATCACTTGTTGCCAGTTGATTTGACTCGTTAGTCTCAAAACGCGGTATACGTGATGCCAGATAACGCGGGACTTGGGGCAGTCGAAGAACAGGTGGGCTAAATCTTCGATGCATCGATGACAACGCTTGCACCATGGCGGCACACCACAGATTTTGTTAGCCCTTGCATTAGTCCAGATTCCCTTATGCAAGACCTGCCACATGAGAACGGACTTTTTGACCTCAATTAGGGGGTGCCAAAGAGACATGAATTTTAGCTCCCACCGAAGTTTGGTCCAGGTAAGGCACCACCGCTTGTTAAGGGTGTGGTGAACATCCAGATCACCTTTGAAGTTTGGGATTTCGGAAAGCTTCTTACCATTGCTCCATTTGAGGCCTTCCAAGCAAGGCAGATCCTGACCGCAAAGAAGGCGGGTAGTTGAGCGGTCCCAAGCTAAGCACCTGCTTTGAAGGAGGGTCCATTCCTCGAAGGTAACGCTAATTCTCGGATCCAAATCTTCAAACCTAATCCACTGGCTGGTCTCTTGTTTCCAGAGCTGTTTCCACTGTTTGAATCCCTTGTTCCATAACCGCCTTGCAGTTTGGAGGTTCCAAGATTCCACTTCCCTAATGCCACTGATCGAGAACCAAATAGAGTCATTTTGTCTTATGCCAGCTGCCCACTTCCAGTCATCGCTGATTCTGATGAGCTGTTTGGCTTTGTTCCAATTCTTCCATAAGGAACACACGAGGCTAGAGCCTTTAGGGCAGACCGGGTGGGGGGAGAACAAAAGGGATTGAATCCCTATGTCCCTCCACCCAGGGATGCCGACGAAGGTAAAGTCTTCCGTGTTTCTGAAGATCAATTTAGCCCAAGAGGACTCCTTATTGCTCCAGGCCTTGATAAGCCATTTAGCCGCCAGCTTGTCAGCAAGACCAGCAATATCCAAGATTCCCAAGCCCCCTGAGTCTTTAGGGCTAATGCAAGTTTCCCACTTGATTTTGGGAACCCCCCTTCTGTTGGGGTCCCCAGTCCAAAGGAAGTTCCTGCAGATTCTTTCTACTTTGGCCAAGTCTTTCTCCTTAGGTCTCCAACAAGAGATAAAGTAGATAATTGTAGACAACATGAAAGTGTTAATAACCATAGCACGTCCTGCCAGGTTGACTTGCATACCTTTCCACAGATTCAGCTTGGTATCCAACTTGGCAAGAACCCAGTTCCATCGTTGGTCCATTGAGATGTCGAAACCCATCGGAATGCCGAGAAGACGGAAGACTTGACCACTAGGGATAACTTGACACCCCCGATCCACCAACAACTGGGGAGTAGGCCCGTTGATCGCTCTAAAAGCAGTTTTAGCATGGTTGATTTTTGAGCCTGACGCCACACAAAAGGTGTGGAGGCACAAAATCAGCATTTATATCAAAGTCAAGCCACTTGACTATATAGGACAAACTCGAGCCCCTTTAATTATACATAGGACATGTATTTTATTCAAAGCACATAACAAGGGTTGCAGAAGTAAGCTTTGGAGGTATGCTGAACCCTGTATATAGCATATAAGATGTGCAAAATATACTTTACGATACACACGAAGGGCAGCGAATGCCTACATTAAGTCAGAAAATGAACGTGTTTCTGTGTGTTTAATGTGCCATTCGACTATATTATGTTGAGCTGGTCCTGCCTACGCCCTAACTTGATTCTAGAGTTATAATTAACACAGCCCATTTGCTGTAACACTGTGCATGAAAGTGTCCGCCATGTTATTTATATTTCAGAGCTTGTCAGTGATGTTGTAGGTGTTTCTGTTCGAGTAATATTTTTTACGTAGGCGGGGTATTGCAGCAATCAAGCCTTCGCCCCAAAGGACTGGAACAGATCGTTTTTCGGAATGGAACAGGCCCTTTTCCAGCTGTGGAACATGAACCCTCGCGAGGGTTGCATAATTGTACTGAGTATGCAGCAACTTGTTGGAACGGAACACGGAAGAAATGAAATTTCGATCCTTCACCAGAGAGCGGTCTTCACAATGATTGATCTCTCAAGGGCGAAATGCAGAAATAGACAAAAGAAGGTGAATTATTTATATAGAATCGATTTTATACGTACTTACATCTCGTCAGTCGTCCACACGTGGTTTTGTGTAGCTTTATGCCCCTGATTCATCAGACGGGTGGTCACCAAAAATATCGTTTCCTTGAATGTGTCCTCTTTTCATTCAAATAAGTGAAGCTCAAAGGGCAGGCCTAAGGTCAAACCCCGTTGGAAAAATGACAGATGATTCTAGTCCTTTATATAATCTTTTTAAGAACGGGCATGTGCTACTTGCATGTAGGAATCACGAGTCTTCATAGAAATGGTACACTCTCTCCAAGCTCAAACCACTTGCTTGTGAATGAAATGTGTTTTAGAACATCTACAAGCTTGCATCGGATCTATAACCGAAACAGTTTACTCAAGCATATTTCAAAAGACCTGGTTTACCTTCTTCGAAGATGCAACAAAAAGATGAATGCAGACAAAAAGAAATACATGTCTGTTGATAAATTCTGGTGGTGATGTGTGTGAACACACTTAGTTCCACTAGGGCAGTTTTTTCCTCTTTAAGAGGTTTTTTCCCCTCGCTTTTATACACGCCTATAACCCTAACGTGTTACTTATATGTGTACAATCACTTGGTAATACATTCAGTATTGTGTGTTGTGCTCCAAGCTTCTTCTTCTTCCTTGTGCTCTTCATGTGCTTTCGCAGACGTCAAACTCCGACAATTGGTATCAGAGGAGGTCATTTTGAAGACACTTAGATTATGCACATGTATTTAGTATGGGGAACTATAATACCCCAACTTCTAAACCGTTGTAGTTAGCCTAAAATTTTGTAGCAAGATAGCTTAAGTTCATCATAAGAAGGGCATGAAATACAGTTTTGCCCTAATCTTTGGAAACTTCTCAAATTAAATCTTAGCTTTCTTTTGCTATTTCTCGTACATTTCCTCTTGCGATCCTTGTATTATTGCAATTTTAGCTTGTATAAAGGAAATTCTTGACGTAATTATGCCTTTAGAGTGCTTGGGCCATGTGGAATATGTGGGAAACAAAATTCAAAAAATAGAAACACAAGAAATAAGTTTGCATGCATCTGAAGGCTTCTTTTGCACTCTCTTGTCCCCTCCATGGGCTTAGAATATGAAGCGAAAATGACCACCCAAAAAAAAAAAAACCATGGAAACGCATACATGTACCAAGGCCTCTTCTACGCTCTCGTGTCCCTTCGGCTTAGAAATCTTGATATGAAAAATTTGGGGAAAGATTTGGAAAATTTCACGCAAGATTTTAGAAATTTAATGAAAGTTCTAGAACAGTTTAAGAATGTTTTTGAAACATTTAGAAAATTTTTCAAATATGTTCGCAACGTCATGCTCCTCTCTCTCTCTCTATCCATCTATCAGTCTATCTTTCTCTCTTTTGAGAGCGACGCGTGTGTGCTATCCTGAAAAGCTTAACAAAACTTCCATAAAACTCGTGTTGAGTTAAGAGCATTAGATTGCTATAGTATATAGACGATTTGGTGAATTTGGAATGTGATGAACAGTCGCCTTTAAGTGCAACCAAAAGGATAAAATCACCCCTTCCCCCCCCCAAAGGGAGGTGAATTCAACCGTTTAATATAGCGCTCCTGAACATACTTTGCATGATTTACTTTTGTATCTATTTTATCAAATAAACGCTTTTTTTTTTCTTGGCTGGGCAGTGGGGCTCCTCAGATCCGGCATGCGAGTCATCGTATTTTATTCTCTTCTAATATATTCGTGCAGTTTATGTTTTGTATATTATTATTTCTTATATGTTCCCGCTCTTCAAGAAGAAAAAAGTTTGAAATGCAATGTATTCTAGAAGTCAATTTTGGGCCCCATAGATTTGGTTCAACAAGGAACCAGAGAGACATAACTTTATTTAACATCCAGTCATTAAGGCGGAAATGATGCGCAGAATGCGTAGGAAACTTGTGGGTCTTCACTCTCTGAATCCAGGGGCTATTAGACGGCTGTATAGTTTCTTGAGGGCCGATTTCTTGACTTGAAGTCTGCATCTGGGACGTCATGCTCACATCAATGTTTTTCTCTGCAAGTGAATTATAACCAACCGCAGCCAAATTGTCTAAGAACGTGTTCTTGTCCGATTTCTGTTTTAGAATGCGTACAAAGATTACGACTCTGCCCATCGTTCACATGCCCTTCTTAAGCACATCGGCGCTCACGTGGTTGGTAGCTACATCGTTTTTCTATTAAATGTTTATGGTTTCCCGTGCTTATGGATCAAAATAGTGATCCATGTGCTCACAGATAGCGACGACTCATAATTCAGATATATTGTATGCGCAATACCTGAATCAGAATCGGCTATCCATATCTTTGGCGTTGCTCATTCTTGTAAACAGTCTTTCACAGACGGTCGTTGATTTCCGAATTTTGTAAAGCATACTAGCTCGTAATATATTGCCACCAGGTGAAACAAGATTATACTAGTTACTATTGGGTCGTCTGGTTCTATTCAGTATTCATCAGTTAGAAAGAATTAAGAACCCTGTTTATGGATTGTCGGCCATCTTCATTGTCCATTGGCAATTCGTCCTGGAACTCGAGAGGAAAATATATCTAAGCATGGGAGAATATATTTACATCGCAAATATTTTTCTATTTCTGCGGGTAAATGGCTTCCTGAGGCTGGCGGATATTCATGCGCAGAGAAAACCGTTCTCCCTTCAAGAAGGTAGATATACTAAAGCACACAAGTGGCTTCTCCTCGAATAAGAGTGAGCTTCTTCATCGAATCGCCCAGCACACATGGATAACTATGTATTATTGTTCTTTTCTTTCGGCATTCATGTTCCGTTTCCATGTGCACGATCGTGACTGACTTCTTATCCAAGCTTCGTATCACCATATTTTCCTCCCCTACAACAAAATGTTTACTTACACTTGCCACAAGTTCTGAGTACTCGACCTCCACTCCAAAGATTCCATTCACTCTGAAGTACATGAGCATTAAAATATGGAAAACCTCGCTTTACCTATAAGAAGTCAAACCAGAAAATGATTGGAATCTTCGAGAGAAATTGTTTAAGTACTGCACAAAATCAGCCATCAATACCAAAGTCAAGTCACTTGCACTATATAAGACAAACTCGATCCCCTTTAATTATACATAGAACATGTACTTTATTCAAAGCACATGTCTAGGGTTGCGAAAGTAAGAGCAGCGAATGCCTAGATTAATTCAGAAAATGAAGATGTTTCTGTTTGTTATTTATTTAAGAGCAGGGAAAGTAATAGCAGCGAATGCCTAGATTAATTTATTTGAAGTATAGCTGTATTTGATATTTTTCTTGAATCTCCACATGGATGTTGATATCCACTTTGCTTTGACATCAACATTGAAGTGATGGAAATACTCCCTCTATATGTAAAAGATTATATGTCCCCTTAAATTTGAACCCAAGTTGGTATAGAGGTGAACCTGGTGATCCGTTAGCTTTGATTTTATTGGTCGGATTTCATGAGGTGGAGCTTGAATTTTAATATTGTGCTCGAGGTTCTACTCCTACATCCTCAATCAAGAATGTTGCACTTAAGCTCCTCTTGGGATCAACCACCACAAACCCCACAATAATGTAATTAGTCTATCTAAGTAGAAATCCATCTTTAACAATCTACAATAAATGTTTCACAACATATGAGATGAAGGTTAGGAGCATACAAATGTATACCACTTCAATATTGCTTTTGCAGACAATGGTGGTGCTTTATTTATCGACAATATCAATACTAGACATTATATACATGAATGTATTGAGATGTCTAAGAACATAGTTTGTGCTTAGAGTAGTAACCAATGAGTGATAATTATAAATTTGAATGGCTCAATAGAATATATATATCTATTAGCATACCAGACTCTCGTGGGTAGATAATTTATCATGTAAATAGCTTTTCTTTGATGTCTGATCACAAACCTTGGGTTTTGAACTTCAACAGCTTCTAACCTTTTGAAAATCAATTTCATAAAGTCTAAAATTCATCAGATTATAAAAGAATATTCTGATTCATTCCCTGTTTCTAGATCTTGCAACACCATTATTAATTTTTCTTATAATTTAGAAGCTCCTTACTAGTTACAAGTTGTTGACAGGGAATATTAGATATAAAGTAAGAACGATGTAGTCAATAGAATACATAGACTAAGATAAGGTTTCTGTATCAAGAAGAAAGTAATAATGAACTCTAGGACCTTAAGTTTAATTGATGCAACTTTAAAGATCAAATAAAACCATCTTTCCAAAAGTGGGGCACAAAGTCCACCCAACTGCTACTTGTGCCATTGTTCACATAAGGGTTTTTTAAAGCAAGGAAAATTGAAATATTTTTTATGAAAAACGTCCTTTTTTGTGCTAAGAAGTTATTAGATCAAGTAATCTATCTATCATTATAAATACAGGGTTAAAAAAACCCATAAGAAAAATATTGTCCTAAGCATGAGCTTAATATTTAGAGATAACTAACTAATTTGAATTCTTTATCCAAGATCTTTTATGTTGCTCGAGTAACAATGCATTTTGAAAGAATGGAAAGGACTTATATTCACTCTACCTGTTATAATATTTCTTAGAAAATGTATGGACTATGCCAATGAAACTAATAAGGAGCTTCCTTGTTTTTTGAAGCAGGCTTTAATAAGCTTTCTTATAGAATTTTTAGTTGAACTCTATCCCATATTCGTTGGGGGACATTGTAAACGTAAGATTCTTATTAGATTTGTGTATATCTTAGTTGTTAATGCCCTTGCAAGGTTGCTAGAAGAGATTTTCTATCTCAACCATTATTGATCCAAAAGAAAATTACATAGCCATGCTCTCTAGAGCCTCTCCTACTACATCCAATCATGTTATAGTTTGTCTCATCAATAGTAAAATTTCAAGAAGTAAAATTAGATGTATCAAAATTGTAGGTCTTCCTTTGACCTACCTATGTCTTTAGATGTTTGCACATGATAGTAATAAAAGGGTTCATGTAGATGGTTGGCCCAAAAAACTTTGCACTTTCTTTGGGCTTTGTGGAATAGGCATGGAAAGAATAGCCGTAACCTTTGCAGGGTCAACCGTTATTCCTTCAACATATACTATGTGACTAAGAAGAGTGCCCTTGGTGACCAAAAAATGACATTTAGCAGGATTTAACTTCAAACCTGTTTTGAGACATTGCTCAAAGATTTCTTTTAGATTTTCCAAATGATCATGGAAATTCTGAAGTGCTGCTCTTCTATCTGTGCCTGAAAACATTGAAACGTCATCCATGAAAATGTGCAAAAAAGGTTGTTAACCACTTGCCCAATATCAGATACATTGTTCTATTAAATGAAGCTGGTGCATTTTTTAAACCAAAAGCCATGCGGGTATAGACATAAGTGCCCCATGGAGTGACAAAGACTGTCTTGTCCCTATCATCTGCATGGATCACTATCTGATTGTAGCCACTAAAACCATCCAGAAAGCTATACAAAGTGTGTCCAACTACTTCCTCAGGTACTTGCTCTATGAAGGGTTGAGGAACTCCATCTTGAATAGTTACCTTATTCAAGGCACGAAAATCAACACAGACTCTTATTTTTCCACTATTTTTCTTGGGTACAATAACCATAGACGAAAGCCACCTAGAATGTTCTACTGGAACAAAATATACCTGCTTTTTCTAGTTTTGTAATTTCCACCTTTACTGCCTCTGCATACTTTGGATTGAGTCTATATGGCCTACTTCTTGCAGGTGCGGCTCCCTCAACTAATGGTATCCGGTGTAATCCAAGCTCCTCTGGTATCCCTGTTAGATCTTTGTAGGACCATGCGAAGACATTTTTGTATGTAGAAAGTAAAGAAGTTACCTTCTATAGTAAAGGGGGATAATGCCATAGCCAAGAGGCCAAGTGGACTACTTGAGGGTTCTCTTCATCCCCTAGATTTACTTCTTGAACCAATGTTTCACGACTAGTCTTGCTTGAGAAATCATCTCCACTGTATGCACAAGTGGAATTTAGCTTCTATTCTGCAATATGTTCTCTACTCCATCCTTTTGGTATATCTAAAAAGGGGAGATCTTCTCTGCATTCAGGCTCATAACTTTCCTTTTTTGATACTTCTATAGTTGTTGCCCCTTCAATGTTTGTACTCAAGTGCAAACTCTTATTCTCTAACTCCTTGTGAACTTAATGGCCCTTTTCTGAATCTCCTTCCTCTCCAACTTCTTCATCTATTTCATTGCTTTGCACTGTGCAACACTTTGTACTTTCCATCATCCAATTCAATAATGTATGATCTTCTTGGGGTAAAGAGGGCATTACTTGAGTGTCCACCATATATCCACTAGTTTTCCCTGAGTCGTATCCTTCTTCCAAATGTAGTTGCAGTTGGCTATTGGTGTTTGTTGAAATCCACAATTTGTTTTTGCCCCAATCTTGCAAAGCTTTTGCTTGCCTTAGCCAAGGCCTCCCCATGAGTAAAGGGTAAGAAGTCTTCTGTGGAAGTGCAATAACAACAAATTCTAGAACAAAGTGAAAACCCTGTATTATTCTCAGTACCTTTTCAATAATGCCAACTGGCGCAACCCGATGTTGATCTGCTAGTGTAACTGTGAATGGTGCCATCTTGGTGGGGTTCAAATTCAGTTTCCTCATTGTGAAATCTAGAATCAAATTAATGCCAAAGCCTCCATCTATAATCACACATGTGAGAGCTTCATCCTTTATAACAATAGATAACCTTGAGCTTTGGTAGTCTGCCAGGGGTGCAGGGGGAAAATCAACCATGAAACTTTCTATACTAGGTGTTTGAACCAAGTGAGCCGAGTGTATAAACTTCAATATGTCACTCCTTATTTTTGAATCCATCTTTATGAGTTCATACAGACTAACCTTGTGATGGATGCCTTTCAAGATCTGCTCAATGTTTACCTCATCTGTGTCTTCTTGCAGACTTGTTGGTTGATCCCTTAGTGAAGTAGCCATCCTTTCATAAGCTCCTTGAATATCTGTTTGGCCCTTCCACCCAGCCTTCTTTTCCTCCTCTTTATCTTGGATTCCTTGTCGTTCCTCTCTACAAATTATTGTCGCTTGTCTCGCTCTAGTCATCATGGGCTCTGATGAAGATGAAACAACATAATACTGAGTGGTCATACCTTCTATGTTAGGGGAGACTACAATCATGTGAATTGGAGCGGGGCGACTCCTTGGACAATCTTTGGTATAGTGATCTTTAGCCTCTTCACAATGCTGACAAGGAGGTGCATCTTCTGGAAGGGAAGACCTATTTTGCATATGGCCATACTCACCACAACGATAACACATCAATGGCCTATTATATCTAGGCTTTGTTGTACGATTCTCCTCTCTATTACGTGCATTTGAAGTACTAGCATAATATGAATCCAGAGCTTGAGGGTTAGCTCGTTGCTATGTACCCTTGAGGTAGTAATAGTCTCTAGCTTCACGGTTGTCCTTTCCACAAAATTGAGAGCTTACCCTCTTAGGTCCTACAATTAGCAATGGAATTTATATTTTTGTTACATATTCTACACCAAATTTGCCTTCTTATATCCTGAGTGGTCCGCAAATCTTCTAACTCATGGTGTAGTTGGGCTACTTCATCATCAGTGTGACGCAGCGGTGGCAAGACCTTCTCCTCTTGGTGATTTTGTTGCATTCTGAATGCCTCCATTTCCTTCCTCAGTTTCCCAATAGGGTCTAGTTCTGCAACATATTTCAGTTGTGTATCCCCTTTAAAATGTTGCCTAGCTTCTTCAATGCGTGATGCTACTGCAACAAAATCATTGAGGGTTGCATCCAATCTAAGAGACTCACGTAGCTTCTGCTGAGATGACCTAGGCAAATCTTTTTCTATACAATTTTTAACCAAGAAATTACCTAGAGCATATGGAAGACGTGCAACAAGTGGTTTTTTCCTAGTGTGAAGTTCATGGAAGGATTCACATGATTTTAGCCTTAGGTTCTCTAGCTGGTCAAGAGCTCCTTCCGAGGATTCATTGGGTCGAAATGTCTGCCAGAATGCCGTCTTCAGAGCCTCCCATGTAGCAAAATGGCCATCTCCATATTGACTGTACCAGTTGTCAGCAAGGCCTTCCAATGTGGATGGGAAAAGTACTAGCATTGCATCCTCTCTATTCTGCAGTCCTCGTCCACAGCATAAGGAGATGAGTCTCCTCACATGATCATCAGCATCCTGATAAGCTTTTCCCTTGAAAGTAGGGAACTTGATATTGAGTCTGGAGAGTAAATGAGAGAGATCCTCCATTTGCATTGGTGTTTCCTCTGACGTATCTGAGGAGAAGTGTAAGGTTCTCCTATGCTTTTCTTTTGATAGTGGAGTTGCACCCAAATCAACGCATAAATTCAAAGGAGGTAGAGGGGATGTTGGTTCACTATTCAAAGATATGGCTGACTTTTTAAGGCTCCTTCGTTCACGAAGAGGCTCCTTATCTGCTCGTGTGTGGGTTATGTACCTACTTCCAAGATGCAATAGGGTGAAAAATAATGGAAAAGGACTATTTACTATGCTCAGGGCCTCTAACAGAAATGCAAGTATCCCACTGGATGTGCCAAACTGTACAAGAGGTAGTGGGGTATCTACTTTTAGCAAGAGCATGCACCATGCACTTCCAGTACTTCGCCTACTCAAGGGA
>CM035431.1:30512981-30550481 GCA_020310875.1 Ceratopteris richardii | reverse complement strand
ACTTGCAACTCATCATGGTTGGAATGTACATGAGTTGGACATGCAAGTTGCATTTTTGAATGGTGACTTATATGAAGAAGTGTGTGTATTTCAACCCTATTGTTTTCTTTTTTTGCAAAACGGGCATGAGAACAAAGTATGCACGTTAAAAAAGGCATTATATGTTTTGAAGTAAGTGCCATGTGTTTGGTATGAAAAGATACATGCCTACTTATGTCCACATGGTTTCGAGAACATTCCAAAGCGTGCAGATGGTGTAATCTTCAACGTTCTTGTAAATGTTGATGACACACTGCTCAATGGTCTTAATGAGAAGAATGTTCTTAAATTTAGGGGATATTTGAATGCCTCTTTTGAGATGGTGGAATATATTTGTAGAAAACAATATATATTAACACATTATGGGAGGGTTTCGGCCTTGAAGATTACAAAACCATTGCCACTCCCATGGACACACGTTGATGGTTCAATCTTCATAATGTTGGAGATGCATTCAATCTTGTTATTTCTTAGCACACTATTGGATGCTTGATTTACTTATGCATAAGTTGGCATGATATCTAGTCTGGTGTCCCTTAGATGAGTAGGTTTAGGAATTGTGTAGGTTTCAACATTGGAAGGCGGTTAGGCACATATTTTTCTATTTAGGTGGTGTCTAATTACTTGGATATTTTTATCCCAAGGGTGGATCATTACCTCTAGATTTATATGTTTTTTTTTTTTGAACTGGGTTGGTTTCTATGACACTCATGTATCCACTTATGGTTTTTTCTTGATGCTTGGTGGCTCATGCATATCTTGGTTGAGTAGGAGACAACCTGTTGTGGTCGCTTCTAGTTTTCAAGCTAAGTATATGGAAGCTTTCATAACAACCAATGAGTGTGTGTGGCTTCGATGACTTTTGATGAATTTGGGTGTTCGTCATCCTTCTCCCACGAAAACCTTCACTTATAGTTGGAGCACACTAGTATTTGTGAGGATCATTGTGGTCTATGCTCACACAAAGCACATTGAGGTGCACTATCATTATGTCAGGGAGAGATTCTCTCTTAGAAAGATGAGTTTTTCTATGTTACAAACCTGTTCACAAACGCTCTGCCTATGAAGAAGTTTAACAATTTCTACAAAGATTTGAACTTATTTAATATTGTGGATTGACCTCTTTCTGCATAGCTTGTTATTTCATTATACATGAGTTCCATCTGCTTGTTCATAGCATCACTCCATGAGGGGGGGGGGGGGGTTTGTTCATATATTTTGGTAGTCATTTGCGTGGACACAATTAGGATTTCCAAGGCAGTTATTTCCCTCTTTAGGATGTTTTTTTTTCTTGTAAACTACAAAAGAGGGTCAATAGGTGAATTTTTACGATGGTATTGGTAAGGTATATTACGAGTGTAAGGATGTACTTCACCTCTTTGTGAATTGTAAAGGTAGCATGATTTTGTTGGACAAGAGAGAAAGAAGATTCCAAGTTGCATGTGTCATCCTTCTTTTATATGGATTTACTTCTTTCATCCTTCTTTTATAAGGATTTACTTCTTGAAGAATTTGAGAAAATATATATCCTCGTATGGGATCTTTGGGGATCCAACTACTTGTGATGCTCCTTCATTCAAAGATTTAAGAAAATCTTTGAAGACATTAACTAGGACTGTGCTCATCCTTCAAGGTAAGAATCTGGAATTCAGCTCCCTTTCCCGCCTTCATCATCAAGGAAATCCCTTGGTTTCCATTCTGTATGTATCAAAGATAACGAAAACCTAGTAGTTGGAGATATAGCCTACTCTGCATGTATTCCAAAGATACACTATACATGATATATAAATGTATTTGACTGATGTATATGAGAAGGCTCTTTCCCAGAACTTGAGGACTTGTATTTGTTTTTATGTTCGTTAATATTCCTGTTGCATTTTTGAAGAAGAAAAATCCAATTCTTTAAATTTTTTTTGTTAAATTGTTTTACTTATGGATCTGATGCAAGTTTGTAGATGTTCTAGACACTCTACTCACAAGCAAGTGGTTTGAGCTTGGAGAGGACGTATCTTTTCTTCCAAGGCTGGTAATTCGTGCTTGCAAGTGGCACATACCCGCTCTAAGAACTGGAATCACCTGTGATTTTTTTTCAAGGGGATTTGACCTTTCGCGTTCCCTTTGAGTTTGAATTATTTGAATGGAAAGAGGAAACGATAATTTTGGGAACCACCCCTCTCATGAATCAGGGGGGATTTAGCAACCCAAAACCATTGGCCTCTGGACCACTTGCGAGATGTAAGCAGGTATAGAATTGAGCTCATATAAATAATTGAAACTCTTTTCTCTATTTCTGCATTTTGTCCCTGAGACATCAATCATTGTGGAGTCCGATGGCAAATAAACAATCCAAATTTCAATCCTGCTGTGCCCCGTGCGACGATGTTGCTGCATACTCAATACAAGCCACCTGGGAGTTCATGTTTCACAGCTGAAATCCTGCTGTACACGAGTTCCATTCCGAAAAAAGGATCTGTTCCAGTCCTTCGGGGCGGATGCTTAATTGCTGCAATAATTCGCCTACGTGAAAAATATTACTCAAACAGAAGCACCTACAATATCACTGGCCAACTCTCAAATATAAATAACATGGATGATACTCTCATACACAGTGTTACAGCAAATGGGCTGTATTAGTTATAACTCGAGAATCCGGCAAGGGCGTAGGCAAGACCAGCTGAAGTTGATAATATAGTGCAATGGCACATCAACACACAGAAACATGTTCATTTTCTTACATTATCTAGTCATTAGCTGCTCTTTCTGTGTATCGTAAAAAAAATTAGGAACATCTTGTATGCTCTATACGGTGTTCAGCATACCCCCAATGCTTACTTTTGCAACCGTAGTCATGTCCTTTGAATAAACTACATGTTTTATTTATAATTAAAGGGGCACGAGTTTGCCGTATATAGTTCAAGTGGATCAACTTTGATATTGATGGCTGATTTTGTGCAGTGGATAAACATTTTCTCTCGAAGATTCCTATCATTTTCTGGTTGGATTTGATAAAGATGAAGCGAGGTTGGCCATATTTTATGCTCACCTATTTCAGAGTGAATGGAATCTATGGACGAGAGGTCGAGTACCCAAAACTTGTTGCATGTCTAAGCAAGCATTGTGTCGTAGGAGAATTAAATAAGGTAATAGGAGAATAAAATAGGGAACAGGAATGCAGAAAATAAAAAAAACAATAATGCAAACTTTTCCATGTGTCCTGGGCGATTGGAAGAAGGATCTCACTCTTCTTCGAGGAGTAGCCACCTGCGTGCTTTAGTTTTCTCTGCGCATGAATATTCGCTACCATCAGGTGCGGAAATAGAAAAATATTTGCGATGTGAATACATTTTGTCATGCTTAGGTATATTCTCCTCTCGAATTCCCGGACGAGTTGCCAATAGATAACGCGGACTGACCGCAATCCATAAACAGAGTTCAGAATTCTCTCTAACTGGTGAATATTGAAAGAAGCCAGGCGGCCGAATAGTAACTAGTATAATCCCGTTGCACTTGGATGGGAAAATATTACGAGCTGTACAGAACTGTAAATCAACGATCGTTTGTGAAAGAGTGTTTATAGGAATGAGCAACGCCAAAGAAATGGATAGCCGATTCTGATTGAGGATTTGCAGAAACAATGTATCTGAATTAAGGGTCGTCGCTATCTTTGAGCACATGGATCACTTGTTTAATCCACAAGGACAAGAAAACATAAATATTTAAATGTAAAAGCATGTAGCTACTAACCACTTTAAGCCCCATGTCCTTAAGAAGGACATGTGTCATGAACCATGGGCAGACCCGTAGTTTTTGTACGCATTCTGAAATAAATAATCAAACATGTACACTGTCAGTGTCGTTGAGATCATTCTTAAACATTTTGGTTGCTGTTCTCCGTAATCCACTTGCATGGAAAAGCGTTCTTGTAAGCATGAAGTGCCAGATGTAGACTTGAAGTCAAGAAATTGGGCCTCAGGAAGCGATATGGCCTTCTAGTTGCACCTCGGTTCAAAGGCTCAAGACCCACAATTTTCCTACGCATTCTGCGCATTACTTCCGCCTTGATGCATAGAGAATAACTAAACCTAAGCCATTTGAATACTGTATCGAATGCACAAAGATTTGAGTTTATACTGTTCTCAGTTTCTATGTTGTTTCTCGTTCGAGATTTGTATACGTCCTCTTTTCTTTCCTGTCTGTTTTGGTCAGGAAATCCATGGGTTTTACGCCCCATTGTCACTGGTTGCTTGTTCAACCAAATCCACGGGCCCAAGATTGACTTCTAGAATCAGTTTCTTTTCAAACATTTTTTCTTATCGGAAAGCAGGAGCATGTAAGACGAGAATAAGATACAAAACAAAAAGTGCAGGAATATATTACAAGAGAACAAGATACAAAGACTCGCATAGTGGAGTGAGGAGGCCCACCGCCCAGCCAAAAGAAGAGTTTATTTGATAAAAAGGTACCCAAAGATGGCATCACTAAAAATAATGTGATGATGAAAGTTATTCACATTGAAGAGCAAGTTGGGAGACATGCTATGGAAGGCAGGTGTAGTTCTGGTAGCGTCCCTCCCTCAGTCAGATCGTTTGCGGATTCCATTAAAGGTCACGTTTCCATTATCCACTCTTCCTTTGTTTTTTTTAAGGTTTCTCACGTAACTTCTAGAACCGATTTGTTTCTGTTGATGAAAAAGGTAAGACCATAGTCAATGATAGCCCACATTACCTGGAAGTTGGATCTTGAGATCTTAAAGAGGATGATGAATCATTAACAATAGACAAGCATAGCTTTGATCTTTGGCAAAACCAACTCACGCAAAGAGTTCTCATAGGTCTTTGTCATGGCCCTAGGCCATCACAAGACACCTTCAATCATTGGCTTAAGGTGAATTGGGAATCGAAGTGACTCTTTGTGAAGCATATCCAATGCTTACCAAATAACTACTACTTATTTTTCTTCTGTGATTTGAATACTGCTTTTCAAATGATTTCAGAAGGTCATTGGATGATTAAGAATGTTCCCATATCTTAATTTAACTAGCTTTTCGGTTTCACCCAATAGTTCCTAAACCTACAAACGTCCCCATATGGATAGATTTTCCTAATCTCCGAGTGGATATTTATCCTTGTGTTGTGGAACTTGGTTGGATTATTGGAAAGGTTTTAGACCAAAAATCGAGATAGGGGTGTAACAATCCAAAAGCAATCCCCAAATTTGGTATAAATTGATCTATCTAAACGTGTCAAACCCTCATTAGTCATTAAGGATTCACATGGGAAATGCTTACATGAACAAAATAATTTCTATAGGATCATTCCTACTCACTTTTTTTAAATGTTATAAACAATTTCATGTTATTAAAGCCTAGCGTATGACGAATAATGCTACTAAAATTAAGATTTAAGGTACTCAAGTGTCCGTAGAGAAATAAATAGTCAACCAAATTAAAGCTCCTCAGGCTCTGACTAATACAGGTAAAAGGTCTAGTCCATAAGGAAAACTTAAAAAGCAAGGTAAAACTCTTCAACTCATTTGAGCTCTTTTAGATGATTTTTACAATCCTTTCGATGGTGCTTATGAAACTAATGAGGCGGAAGAGGTTGACAATAAGGAAAATGCCCCTCTTCACATCACCCATGAAGGATAAGGCTAAGGTAGATTAGTACCCCATCAAAGAGATTCAAGCTAACAAACAAGATGAGTCGAGGATGTAAAAAGTTGAAAAAACCACAAAAAAAGAGATAATAATGTAAATCACGGAGTAAATTCTGATTCTGTCAATGATTATGTTAAGACCTGGAATAAGTTGTGATTTTTCTCAAGGGGATTTGCCCTTCGGCCTGCCCTTTGAGCTTGAGTTATTTGAACGAAAAGAGGACATATTTAAGGAAACGATAATTCTAGGAACCACACCTCTGATGAATCAGGGGAAAAAGCAACCCAAAGCATTGGCTTGGGGACGAATTGCAAGATGTAAGCACGTATAGAATTGAGCTTATATAAATAGTTGACCATCTTTTGTCTATTCCTGCATTTGTTCCTGAGACATCAATCATTGTGGAGTAGGATTGCAAATAAACGACCCAAACATCATTCCTTCCGTGTTCCGTGCCAAGATGTTGCTGCATACTCAACACAACCCACGTGAGAGTTCATGTTTCAGAGCTGAAAAAAGGATCTGTTCCAGTCCTTCGGGGCGGATGCTTGATTGCTGCAATAATTCGCGTGCGCAAAGAATATTACTCAAACAGAAGCACCTACAATATCACTGCCCAGCTCTGAAATATAAATATTATGGCGGATATTCTCATACACAGTGTTACAGCAAACGGGCTGTATTAGTTATTACTCAAGAATTCGGCAAGGGCATAGCCAGGACCAGCTGAAGTTTATAATATAGTGAAATGGCACATCAACACACAGAAACATTCACATTTTTTGACATTATCTAGGCATTTGCTGACCTTCCTGTGTCCCTAAAGTATATTTTGAATATCTTGTATGTTGTATACGGTGTTCAGCATACCTACAAGGCTTACTTTTGCAACCGTAGTCATGTGCTTTGAATAAACTACATGTTTTATGTATATAATTAAACGGGCACGAGTTTCTCTTATATACTGCAAGTGGATCGCTTTTGATATTGATGGTTGATTTCGTGCAGTAGTTAAACATTTTCTCTTGAAGACTCGTATAAAATTCTGTTTGGGTTCGATAGAGATGAAACGAGATTTTGCCATATTTTATGCTCATGTATTTTAGAGTGTATGGAATTTATGGACTAGAGGTCGAGTAGTCAAAACTTGTGGTATGTGTAACTACAACTACACATTATGTCGTAGGAGAAGAAAATAAGGTAATGGGAAGCTTGTAGAAGAAGTCAGTCCCGATCATGTACAGGGAAAGGTTCACGAATACAGAAAAATAAAAAAAGAACAATAATGCAAAGTTTTCCATGTGTCGTGGGCGAGTGAAAGAAGGATCTCACTCTTCTTCGGGTTGACGATAAGGAAAATGCCCCTCCTCAAATATTGGTGATACTCCCAGTGTAGGGAAAGGCTGAGGTAGATAACTACCCCATTCAAGAGAATCAAGCTAACAAACACGATAAGTCGACGATGGTAAGAAGTTGTAAAAGCTACAAAAATGGAGACAATAATTTAAAGCAAGGAGTTTATTCTGATTCTGTCAATGAGTCTCTATTATCTAATGAGGTTAATGCTTATTCTAAACAAAAAATGAAGTTGATGACTATAGAGGATGATCATCAAGAAGATCAAGAGATGTAAAGTAATGAGTTCCACCAAAAAAGTACATAGGCTTCTCTTAGATCTAGAAGGAAAGAGGCTCTAAGAACCTCTGATACTACGCTTAACCCTCATAACGCCTGTAGGAAATAGTTCTTTTTCTCTTTGTTTCAGATTGCTATCATGAATTAACGTCCCAGAAACTAGAAAGGAGGGTGTTGTTGATATAGCACATGTCTAACCTAGTAGCAAGTAAGATACTTCAACTTCTCTTATTGTTCCAAGTAAACCCTATGTTGGAAGTGATTTCAATAAGGTCCTAAACGTTACATAATTTGAAGTTTTCTTTGGACCACTAACGGTCAAACCCTTACTACCTAATCTCTGCACATTAGAAATCACTATATTGAAGTCACCAATGAGCATACAAGGACTACCAGGAGCATTAAATTCCATCCCACAACACTTTCTCATGTTACTATTATTGGAGGCATAAAAATTGACAATAGTATAGTTATAAGGCATAATAAGAGAAATAGCAATCCACTAATTTTGTTTACTAATTTTTTCTTCTTTGAAGAATTTTTTAAGGGCATTCTTAATACCAATAGCACAACCATCTCTCCCATGAGGATGGTTACTTATAAAACATTTATGACTAGTAGAAACAATGTTAATATTGTTGACTAGATTATTATGACCGTAACCTTTAGCAAACAGATAATATTATGAATAAGAGAGATACATTTATGCCATCTATTGGTACATTTTTCTCTCACTAGAATAGACAAGAATTTTATATTTATAGATATAAGCTAACCTCGACAACGATTTCCTTTTGTCTGACCACAAACCTTTGATGCTTAACCTTAAGAATGGTTCCCCTAACTTTAGGCAAGGCCGCCCTCATTTAGATGCTTCCCTTTTAAACATATCTAGCTTTGTCCAAAAGCTCAAATCTTCTATGGTTATCTAGTTCTCCCTTCATTCATCTCTAATTAGGTGTTGGAAAAATGTTGCTTATGAGCTTCAAAAGATCTTTACCCATTATAAACAAATAGCCAAGTCTATAAGGGATAAAAGAAGAAAGCATATTGTTCAAAAAATTGATATTATTGATAATTATATGACTCCCAATAAAATTCATGAACTTTAGTATACATTTCGATGTGCACAGTACTTGGATGCTAGATCACCTCTTACCTCCTTGAGAGTCTTCTCGGATGCGATGTTTGATAGACCCAATAAGTGGATGTTTTTACTAGTTGAAAGAAAATTAAAATAGGGATTATATCCCCTTCTTGAATAAGAAAGATGGTCACTAGGACTACTAAAAACATTCAGGAGAACTTGCAAAGGCTTTATGCTTCTTTATCAATGTTTTCTCTGGTACTCCCAAATGAGGGGAGGATATCAAGAGAGCCAAAACTTATATTTCGTTAAAGAGAAATAATTGATCTCTCCTAGTCTTGCCTCCATATTCGACCAGCCCTCACTATCACTGAGATTAAGGAAAATATTGGTAGATTGAAAGCATACAAACCTCTTAGTATTCATGATATTCCTGATGTGTTTTTCTTTGTTCTTAAAGAGCTCTTGCCCCAATAAATTGTCTTGATCTAGGAAGATGTGTCTAGAAAGGGTGCTCTTCAAGACCACATTAATTCTGCAGTTATAACACTCATTCAGAAAAGAGGCAACGAAAAAGACCTTAATAGTTGTAGGCCCATCACTTCTCTTGCTTCCACCTAGAAAATATTTCTATCTACCTTAGCTAGGAGACTAATCCCTATTATGGATCAAATAATCCTCCCTAAAAAAGAAAGGCTTTATTAGACGAAGATTTATTTTGAATGCCAATGAGATGAAAGTAGATTTTTTCTTCTTCAAAGTTGACTAATAAACCTTATAATAGAATTGGGTGGTATTTTATATTGAAATCCATGTATGACATAGGTCTAGGGAGAAAATTCATTAATCATGTTAGCACCTTGTTTTCCTATGTTAAAATTGCCATTAATGGTTTCCTGTCTAAACCCTTCAAGCTTTCTAGATCCATAAGACAAGGGTTTGTCCTTTCCCCCCTTCTTTTTGCTACTACTAGTGATGCTCTAGGCTAGTTGGTGAAATATGCTATGAATAAAGGGACTATTAAGGGCATTATTACTTCTGATTCTCGCTCCCAACATGGGCTTCAAATGTTTGCTGATGACACCAATAATTGTACTAATGCTGATGATAATTTTTCTTCTACCATTTGTTGATATATTTAGGTAGTGATGTGTGTGAACACACTAGGACCACCAGGGCACGATTTTAAGAAGGTTTGGGCAAGTACACTTGTGCAAGCTATTTCGTCTTTTTGTGCCAAAGATATATACTAATTTTTTTTCGCGAGTATAAGCATCTCAAAGTCTGCTACGGGTCTAGCGGAACTCATCTAGGCAATTCTGTTCAACTTTTTGAGATACAATCAAGTTTCTGCATCAAGGTATTTTATTCACCGGCCATGGCTGAAAGTAGTGATGTATTCCATATGTTGGCTACTCAGGATAAGTTGGATGGTACCAACTACCCGTTATGGGCGTATATGATGTTGCCTTGCCCAAACCTTCTTAAAAAAGTGAGAAAGAGCTGAAAGTTAGTGTCAACACCAAGAGAGAGTGTAGTGGTAAAGCACTTCCCTTGTGTGAATGAGGTTGTGGGTTCAATTCCTTGCAAAAGGACTGTGGAACATTCTGCAAGGTGTTGAAAAATGACCTATCACACCTGCAACTGTTACAACTGCAAGTACAGAAGTTGAGGTAGAAGGTGTCGAAGATGATGATATTCTGCATATTCCTATTCGTGCTACGGTTTCTACTGCACCTACTAGAGACAAAAAGTTTTGGGATGGCAAAGATGCCCAGACACATGCATTGATAGCTTTGTCTATCAAACGTGCCATTATTCCTCATATTCACTCTTGCAGAATAGCTAAGGATGCTTGGGATACACTTACCACATTGTAACAAGCTAGCAATGAGGCTCGTGTTGCTTACCTCCGAAAACGGTTGGAGAGTGAGCACATGAATGAAGGTGATTCTATGGACAATTTTCTAACAAAGATCAAAGAATTGAAGGAATAATTGATTTCTGCTGATGAGGTTATACCAGATAGCTCACTTAAAGACTTTTCTGAATGGTCTTCCTGATTCATACCACAGTTTTGCTTCCACTCTTTGGTTAATGATGAACGGTAATTCAAATGCCTTGTCATTTGAGGAGTTGGTCTCTGTTCTATTGCAGGAAGATCAGTCTAGGCAGAACAGGTCCATTATGCGTGTTGCAGATCAAGCTTTCCTGAGTAGTCAGAAGGGCAAAGGAAAATGGAGCTCCTCAACTAGTAAGCAGAAATCTGCAAATGTTGCACATTCAAAGAAGGAAGATAAAGATGAGAAGAAAGAAAGTAATTATGAAATTCATGATAAAGAACTTCTGGCCATAGTAGACGTGTTTGATACCTGGCGTCATCATCTAGAAGGAGTAGCTCATAAAGTCATTGTGTATTCGGATCACAAGAACCTAGAATATTTTATGACCACCCGGATTCTCAATAGAAGGCAATCTTGATGGAGTAACTTTTTATCCAGATTCGACTTTGTCATCACATACCGTCGAGGATGTCATCAATGTCAATCAGATGCCTTGTCCAGAAGATCTTACCTTGCACCAAAGAAGGGTGAAGAGGCCTTTGATCAACAAGAGAATGTATTACTCAAGCCTGAGCATCTCCAGTTAGCAGCTATCTCTTCAAGCCATCATGAAGATTCAACCTTGAATCAGTTGATCCGTGAGAATCTACGACAGGATGAATTGTTTTGTAACGTTATGCAGAAAGCTCAAGAAGGAAAATTCCAATAAGTAAACGAATTTCAGGAAAAAGATGGGTTACTACTCTATAAGAACCTATTGTATGTCCCTATAGGAAAACCCAGGATCCAAGTACTTCAACAACGCCATGACAACCTTGAAGCATGACATTTTTGAGTGAATAAAACAATACAACTCATATCAAGGGACTTTCGGTGGCCTCAGATGTGGAGGTAAGTCAAAGAATACATTCGAACCTGTGATACTTGTAATAGATCTAAGATACCCGACATAAACCTCATGGCCTCTTGCAACCTCTACCTATTCGAGAAAGGCCATGGGCTTCATTGTCTATGGATTTCATCACAGATCTACCAAAGTCAGATAAGTATGATGCCATTCTTGTTATTGTGGATAGATTTACAAAGATGGCACACTTCATTCCAACTACCAAGGCAATCACAAGCGCAACCACTGCTAGACATTTTCTCAGGTATATATTTAGGCTTCATGGATTGCCTGATGACATTGTCAGTGATCGAGGTCCAAGTTCATATCCAGCTTTTGGAATAGTCTTTGCAAGCTCCTTGGTGTTCAAGTTAAACTATCCACAGCAAATCATCCATAGACTGATGGACAAACAGAACGGGTGAATCAAGTCTTGGAGCAATATCTCCGTTGCACTAGCAACTATCATCAAAATGATTGGTTTGAGCTTTTACCCTTTGCAGAGTTTGCTTATAACAATAGTGTTCATGCATCTACCAAGCAAAATCCCTTCTTTGCAAATTATGGACAACACCCAAGAATGGATATACAACTCTCAAATCATGTCAAGAACCCAGGTGCTAGAGACAAGGCCCAGTACCTGATGGACATTCACAAAGAACTCAAGGAAGAGATCCATAAAGCTCAAGAACAATATAAGTACTATGCAGATCAACATCGTGTCCAGAATCCATTGTATCAAATTGGGGATAAAGTATGGTTACTTAGAAACAATTTGCAAACCTCAAGACCTTGTGCAAAGTTAGATCATCAAAGATTTGGACCATTTACCATCTTGGCCAAGATTAATCCAGTCATCTTCAAGCTCCAACTACCAAGTACTATGAGAATACATCCAATTTTCCATGTATCCATATTGGCACCATATCAGATTTCACCCTTGAGGGGGGAGAGACCTAGTCCTTCTCCACCTATCGAGATTGATGATCATGAAGAATTTGAAGTTGAGCATGTCCTAGATTCCAGAATATCCCGAGGAAGATTGGAATACCTTATTCAATGGAAAGGGTATGACATTAGTGATCGTACTTGGGAACCTGCAGAAAACCTTCAGAGAGCACCAATCAAAGTTCGAGAATTCCACAAGATAAATCCTACGAAGTCAAGACAAGATAACATGGCCGCTCCTCATGGAACTCGTCGCTTGAGGGGGAGGTAATGTCATGGACAAAGGAAACCATCCTGAACCTTAGATTCCATGTGAACCGTCTATCTCATGATTGGTTCAGAATTAGGAGAAACTAATGCTTCCATTGCGTCTAGAACATGCCAAAACCCTAAGATTGACTGTCTACTTGCCTGATTCGGATATCTAGAGCTCATGTTTCGAATTGATGACATCATCAATGACATCATCAATTCGTAACCGCCTTTCATGAACCGCCCTTGACAACCTATATAAGGACGGGTTGGCCACATTCATAATCAGTCTTGGCAATACTAGTCTTGGGAGCTCAAGGAGTCGTGACCGCCAAGTAAGTACTCTTCAAGTTCCAGTTCTAGTTCTTGTCTTGTTCCTTGTTCTAGTCTAGTTCTTGGTCATCCTATCTTGTCCCCTTGTAATCTCGTAGTACGAGATCCTCTCGAGTTCTTTCGTGTATCCAGTTCATCTCCCAGAAGGGAGTTCTTGTATTCCAGATATCTTGTCTCATACTTACGATCTCGGGTTGTGGGATATCCTATATCATCTCTAGTCCAATTTTCCATACCTATTGGTCCCGGGTTGTGGAACATCTTGTATCAGTCACATATTCTTGTATCATTTTCCCTACGTGGGTGTTCTTGTATCATTTTCCCTACGTGGGTGTTCTTGTAATCATAAGTGACACTCATTATACACCTTGCCATCTCCATGAGAGATTGTTCTTTATTTGAGCAACTCCATTTTGTTCGAGTGCATGCGATATTATATAGTGATTTTTTATCCTACGCTTGATAAAAAATGCATTAAAAACATAAGAGATGTATTGCTCCCTCAAAAAAAATGGAGGGTGCCCACTCTACATGCTTATATATTTTTCATCCATGGCCTAAAACTCTTTGAATCACATATATTCTTAGGAATCTTCTTTCAATGGAGACACGAATGCTTGCATTGGAGAAATCACCAATAAAGTCACAAAGTAAATTTAGTTCCCAAAATAATGCATCTAATAAAACCACAGACATCATTGTGAGCAAGCTACAATTTATGAAGAGCTCAAAGTGAACCATCTTTTGGGAAGAAGGAATGCTACATTTTACCCAAAATACAAACTTCATAGACATGTTTACAAAGTGCCTCAAGTTTGGGTAGAGAGGACACCATTTCTAATTTCGGCAAGCATATCAAACTAATAGAATTCAGAATTACTAAAACATACATGCCAAAGAATTTTCATAGTCAATGAGCTTACACAACCCATGACATAAAATTCCAAACACATTAATAACATCTTCATCATGAATTGTAAATCTACCATCGATAAATTTGACAAACCAAGACAATCTTTGCTATTGGTGAGACCAACAATATATTTTTCTTGATCCCTCTCACATAAAAAGCATCTAACAATATGAAGGAACTACCATCACTAGTAGTCAAAAACATTTTATCAACTCCCATTGCCCGATAGGAGAAGTTTTCACTATATGTGACAACATTTCTTGTAGGGGTAGGCCAAAGGGAATTGAAGAAACTGCATTGCGAGGTAATTTGTTTGGCTGCTCCACTATTAAAGTATGAAACATCTGAATCTACTGTATTCATATACTTCTCATGAAAAGGTGGGTCATAACTACAAACAATATTAATTGCCCATTCTTCATTCTACACAAGATTAGCAGACTCTATTTTAGATCTAGAAGCCTTTGCAACAACAATTCTACCCTTATTTTTCTTTGCCTCCTTTGCAGCCAATTTTGGACAAATCTATATGACATGGGTATGCAGATAGATGTAACTAGGTTCCAGCCTCTAACACCACAAGAGAAACAAAGAAGGAGTGATAACAAATTATGTCTATATTGTGGAAACCCTGGCCACATTGCAGTTAATTGTCCCAACAAGAGAACGAACTCCAAAGTCGCAGCCACCCTTGTAGAGTACAGAAACGAGGAAGTCGAGTTGTAAAAGAGACCATACAGCTGGACCATGATATAAGAAATGGTCTCATAATTCCATCCAATCCCGTAGAAACATGTCTTGCCCCTGTCAAGTTAATCATGTCTAAGAAGACCCTTTCCCTTACAGCTCTGGTAGATTTAGGAGCGTCCTCATGTTTCATTGATGAAGGACTCATTAAGAAACATGGAATTCCAGTACTTCGGAAGGACAGACCAGTAGTGGCTGAAGTAGTAGATGGACGACCTCTAGCATCGGGAAATATAACCATGGAAACCATACCACTAAGAGTACATCTTGGTGACCATGATTCACACATATGTTTCAATGTAATATCGAGTCCAGTAAATATGGTTATCATCGGAATGCCGTGGTTAAAGAAACATAATCCAAAATTTAATTGGGAGAATAATAAAATTACCCCTCGAGATATCCAGAAGAACCCAACATATGTCGGAGCCAAAGCCTTCATTCATGCAATAAGGAAGGAACCGACATATATGATCTATGCCATACGAGCTCAAGAATCTAAGAAAGATGATCCAGTGCAGCTACCCAATCAGTACAAAGTCTTTGAAGATGTTTTTGAAAAGAAGAATGCAAACATCCTTCCAGATCATAGACCCTATGATTGTGCCATAGAACTTCAAGAGGGAGCACAACCACCCTTTGGACCAATCTACAGACTATCCTCAAAGGAACTTACAGAACTACACAAGAACATTGATGAAAATCTAGCAAAGGGGTTTATCAAACACTCAAAGTCTCCAGCAAGAGCTCCTATCTTATTTGTAAAGAAGAAGGATGGGACTCTCCGGATGTGTGTAGACTATCGTGGATTGAATAAAGTCACTATAAAGAACAGATACCCTCTACCACTCATATCCGAGCTCTTGGAACGCCTTGGAAAAGCAAAATTCTTCACGAAGATTGACCTTCGAGGAGCTTACAACCTTGTCAGGATCAGAGAAGGAGACGAATGGAAGACAACATTTCAGACAAGGTATGGCCATTTTGAATATGTAGTTATGCCATTTGGTATCACAAATGCTCCAGCTGTCTTCCAACATATGATGAATGATATCTTCCGAGAATATTTAGATGATTTTGTTGTAGTATACCTTGACAATATCTTGATATTTTCCAAAAATCTAGAGGATCATGAATGCCATGTAAAGATAGTCTTAGAGAAACTAAGAGAAAAAGGATTATATGCAAAATTGGAGAAGTGCTCTTTCCATAAGACAGAAGTGGAATTTTTAGGGTACATTGTATCAGATAAAGGAATTTTTATGGACCCTAAGAAGATTGAGACAATCGTTGATTGGCAACCACCTTCATGTGTTCGAGATGTACAATAATTTTTGGGGTTTGCCAATTTCTATAGGATATTCATCAAAGATTACTCCAAAATAGTAACACCTCTTACCGAGCTTACTGGGAACTCCAAATTCTCATGGACCAAAGAAGCAGAAAAGGCCTTTCAGACCTTGAAATCAGCATTCACTACCGCCCCAGTTCTAGTTAATCTTGATTCCAGTAAGCCTTTCTTCCTTGAGAGAGATGCATCAGACTTTGCTCTAGGGGCCACTCTTGCCCAATATGGAGATGATGGACACCTACATCCAGTTGCATACCATTCAAGGAAGTTTTCCCCTCCAGAAATTAATTATGAAATTCATGATAAAGAACTTCTGGCCATAGTAGACGCGTTTGATACCTAGCGTCATCATCTAGAAGGAGCAACTCATAAAGTCATTGTGTATTCGGATCACAAGAACCTAGAATATTTTATGAACACCCGGATTCTCAATAGAAGGCAATCTCCATGGAGTAAGTTTTTATCCAGATTCAACTTTGTCATCACATACCGTCTAGGATGTCATCAATGTCAGTCAGATGCCCTGTCCAGAAGATCTTACCTTGCACCAAAGAAGGGTGAAGAGGCCTTTGATCAACAAGAGAATGTATTACTCAAGCCTGAGCATCTCTAGTTAGCAGCTATCTCTTCAAGCCATCATGAAGATTCAGCCTTGAATCAGTTGATCCGTGAGAATCTACCACAGGATGAATTGTTTTGTAACGTTAAACAGAAAGCTCAAGAAGGAAAATTCCAAGAAGTAAACAAATTTCAGGAAAAAGATGGGTTACTACTCTATAAGAACCTATTGTATTTCCCTCCAGGAAAACCCAGGATCCAAGTACTTCAACAACACCATGACAACCTTGCAGTAGGACATTTTGGAGTGAATAAAACAATAGAACTCATATCAAGGGACTTTTGGTGGCCTCAGATGTGGAAGGAAGTCAAAGAATACATTCGAACCTGTGATACTTGCAATAGATCTAAGATACCCCAACATAAACCTCATGGCCTCTTGCAACCTCTACCTATTCCAGAAAGGCCATGGGCTTCATTGTCTATGGATTTCATCACAGATCTACCAAAGTTAGATAAGTATGATGCCATTCTTGTTATTGTGGATAAATTTACAAAGATGGCACACTTCATTCCAACTAACAAGGCAATCACAGGCGCAACCACTGCTAGACTTTTTCTCAGGTATATATTTAGGCTTCATGAATTGCCTGATGACATTGTCAGTGATCGAGGTCCACAGTTCATATCCAGCTTTTGGAACAGTCTTTTCAAGCTCCTTGGTGTTCAAGTTAAACTATCCACAACAAATCATTCACACACTGATGGACAAACAAAACGGGTGAATCAAGTCTTGGAGCAATATCTCCGTTGCACTAGCAACTATCATCAAAATGACTGGTTTGAGCTTTTACCCTTTGCAGAGTCTGCTTATAACAATAGTTTTCATGCATCTACCAAGCAGCCTCCCTTGTTTGCAAATTATGGACAACATCCGAGAATGGATATACAACTCTCAAATCATGTCAAGAACCCAACTGCTATAGACAAGGCCCAGTACCTAATGGACATTCACAAAGAACTCAAGGAAGAGATCCATAAAGCTCAAGAACAATATAAGTACTATGCAGATCAACATCGTGTCCAGAATCATTGTATCAAATTGGGGATAAAGTATGGTTACTTAGAAACAATTTGCAAACATCAAGACCTTGTGCAAAGTTAGATCATCAAAGATTTGGTCCATTTACCATCTTGGCCAAGATTAATCCAGTCATCTTCAAGCTCCAGCTACCAAGTACTATGAGAATACATCCAGTTTTCCATGTATCCATAGTGGAACCATATCAGATTTCACCCTTGAGGGGGGAGAGACCTAGTCCTTCTCCACCTATCGAGATTGATGATCATGAAGAATTTGAAGTCGAGCATGTCCTAGACTCCAGAATATCCCGAGGAAGATTGGAATACCTTATTCATTGGAAAGGGTATGACATCAGTGATCGTACTTGGGAACCTGCAGAAAAACTTCAGAGAGCACCAATCAAAGTTTGATAATTCCACAAGAGAAATCCAACGAAGCCAAGACAAGATAACATGACCGCTCCTCGTGGAACTCGTCACTTGAGGGGGAGGTAATGTCATGGACAAAGGAAACCATCATGAACCTTAGATTCCATGAGAACATTGTATCTCATGATTGTTTCAGAATTAGGAGAAACTAATACCTCCATTGCGTCCAAAACGTGCCAAAACCCTAAGTTCGACTGTCTACTTGCCTGATTCGGATATCCAGAGCTCATGTTTCGAATTGATGACATCATCAATTCGTAACCGCATTTCATGAACCGCCCTGGAAAACCTATATAAGAACGGGTTGGCCACATTCATAATCAGTCTTGCCAATACCAATCTTGGGAGCTCAAGGAGTCATGACCGCCAAGTAAGTACTCTTCAAGTTCCAGTTCTAGTTCTTGTCTTGTTCCTTGTTCTAGTCTAGTTCTTGGACATCCTATCTTGTCCCCTTGTAATCTCGTAGTACGAGATCTTATCGAGTTCTTTCATGTATCCAATTCATCTCCCAGAAGGGAGTTCTTGTATTCCACATATCTTGTCTCATACTTACGATCCCGGGTTGTGGGATATCCTGTATCATCTCTAGTCCAATTTTCCATACCTATTGGTCCTGGGTTGTGGGACATCTTGTATCAGTCACATATTCTTGTATCATTTTCCCTATGTGGGTGTTCTTGTAATCATAAGTGTATTCAAAAATCTTGTCTACTCTAGTCAGAGAGCACAATCTAGTGCTCCCCTGACAACTTCTTGCATGGTATAAAGTGGAAAGTGTATCCCAAGAATCCTTTGTTGTTTTCCAAGAGTGAATTTGAGGGATAATTGCATGTTCCTATATAGTACATGAAGCAAGAACTACAACACAAACAAGAATCTGAAGATCATCAACTTCAACCCCATCAACATGACCTTCAATAACTCTATTTGCAAGTGTAATATGATGATGTTCATTAACCTACACAATATTCCATAACACTTATTGATACCATTACATATCCCATCAAATATACCAAACAATGGCTAATTACTAGAATCCAACATATTCGCAATAGCCAACAAACAGAATACATCATTCCTTTTGGTAGTGGCTAGTGTGTGCGGTAGAAACAATGATTGTATCTAAAAACGCTCAACAAAAACATCATCTTCAGCTCAATTGAATCTGTAGCAGACTTTGAGGTGCTTGTACTAGTAAAACCAAACTTGTATATATGTTTGGCACAAAAGGATGAAATCACTTGTGCAATCATTGTGATAGTGTGTTCCGAGGCTGAAATGAGCTCATATCAAAATTTTGATGCCATATTGGTGAATCTATTTCAATCTCCTAATCACACAAAGTTTTTCGTGCGATTCTCAGAATGTGGCTAGAGGGTTGTTGAGGACACCCTAGATGAATTGGCAACCTCCTCTAGTACCAATCACTGGATTTTGAGGTGAGCCAAAGCACATGAACAACACAAGGAAGAGCTAGAATCCTAGAGCATAACACAATACTGAATATATTACCAAGTGAAGGTACAAAGTTAAGTGACCTATTAAGGTTGTAGATGTGTATACAAGTCGAAGAAAACATCCTAAAGATTAAAAAAAAAGTACCTCGGTCATACTAAGTGTGTTCACACACATCACAACTGAAATATATCAAGACCCAATAGGAAGTGGAAAGAGCCTTCTTTGGATAGTGCTACCACCCAAAAATCTACAAAAGAAGCACACTCTCATATACCAATTTTTAATTTTTAACCAATCCCTAAAGGATGCACATGCATCGAGCAACCAATATGAGTAAAAAACATGCATTTTTGGATATGTATATACCAAGATCTAGCATAATGCTGATACCCAATTTTCTATACACTATCTTTCTAGTTATCTTTTTATCTTTTATACTCACTTTCAATCTTGAACTCTTGAGGTATGAAATTGGTGTAATAGAAACGTTCATTGAAAATCCATCCATGTTATGCTTTAACTACTTCAAGTATGCTTCATGAATCATTTTTATCATATCAATCCTCATTTTTGGATGTGTGCGTATCAACTCATAATAACTCTCTCTTTGGAAACCTTTCTTCAGGATGTGCTCCAAGTCTAATGTTTTTATTGAAAACGTACCCCAATTCTTCAACATCTCCTAGATTATTGAAAAAAATCTAGAATTCCACATTGCTTTGATTTAACTATCTTTGAATGGGTTTACTCTAGGACTTTGTGCTTCCAATGTTGCATGTATTTCACTAGTGCTTCCTTGCATCGACCTAGTAATTTCTGGTTTAGTCCTACATGTTACAATAAATTGATTAATTCCTTTTTCTTGTTCTGCTTTATTAGACAAAAAGATCATGTGGATACGAGATACCAAGTTCTTTGGGAAATCACACACTTAATGATCCTTAGAGTTGGAAAATGGGCAAAAATAGTGGAGAACCCTCACCACTGATTAGCTATTCAAATTTGACATCTCAAATGCTGCATGCAAATCAGCCTTAAAATAAGCAATATGCTTCTCAATTAGGACTAGTGAGCAACATGTCATCAACATAGATAAAAATTATCAAAAGCACATCATTTGCATGCTTAATGTAAAAGGTACATTGAGATGGAATTCTATCAAAACCATGTTAAATCAAATAGGCATTGTAAACATGCGTTGGTATTGCCTCCATGAACTGAGAAGAAAGAAGAAGGGAGGAGGAAAAAGCAAGGGTGATATCGACATGCCTAAAGAAACAAGAAGAAGAATGTGTGACTACCAAGAAGGTACAAACTAACAAACTAACTAAACAGAACTACAAAGAAACACATCACATGCCATATATGGCGATGAAGGAAGAGGATTTGCTCATTACTTTGAAGCCATATTTAAAAAAAAAAAATTGAACTTAAAGGCTCTTCCCACTAACCTCCAACTCACCCTCCAATCCAACAATGGGCTTATCATTTACATGAAAATTGTTCCCCTAACACTGGCACGGAGGGTGGAATTGAACTACCACTATCCATTGATTGGTACTACCCTCTCAACAAGATGAAAATTACATGAGAACCATTTATAGGTTGGGCGCCTTTATACAACATGTCATACAATCATAATTGACACACCTAATCTCTAAGAATGCTTCAATCTATGAGCCTCCACATCTCTTATGCTGGAGGACATAGGTTTCATCACACTCACCAAAACCAAATGCATCAAGTAAGGCCCTCACATCAAGGCCCACACATGTGAAAACAAAGTCTCCAAAAAATAAGATCTCAACCATAGATAATCTCCATGTAGATCTCCATAGTGCTAAAGTGATAGTACCTCCCTTGGAATAGATTGGTCCAAATCCAAGAACATAACCAATGCTAGTAGGAACTTGTCAATCAAGAAATATATGTGCACACATTATCAGGCTCGACCCTTATGAACAAGGATTGCAACCCAAAGTGCATGGCTAGACCATGGTATGGAGTGCAAAAAATGTCCATAACATATCCAAGACTAAGAGCCATGTAAGATGCAAAGAAAAGTGCCTAGAACTTAATCCAAGATTCACAAATACAACTCACATAACATCAGATCTTGCCCTCTTAAATGTGTATAAGTTAAATGCAATTGTAGCTCATTGACATCATAACATCAACCAATGTGTGCAACATAAGGGCTCATAAACAACATGATTCATGAATCACTATTTAGAAAGGGCTCGAAATTTCTAAACATGTAATCGAGGACCTTAAAGGCTCTTCCTTCTCAAGCTCCAACTCACCCTCCAATCCAACAATAGGCTTATCATTTACATGAAAATTGTGCGCCTAATAGTATGTATCTTTTTATACCAAGCACATGGTTCTTGCTTCAAACCATTGCCTTTTTCAACCTCCACATTTTGTTTTCAAGCTCTTTTTACACAAAACCATGGGCTGAAAAACATACACTTTGTCATGCAAGTAACCACTCAAAAATGTCGTTTTATTGTACAATTGATGTATATTCCATCCATGTGAGCTACAAAGTCCACAAATGCTTTGAGCAGTAGTCATTGCACATGTAGGTGCAAAGGTATTATCAAAATCAGTGCCTCTTTCTTGAGCATAACCTTTTGTAGTAAGCCTAGCCTTATATTTGTCAACTATTCCGTCACACTGATGCTTTAACTTGTATACCCACGTAGTGCCAATGGCCTTCATTCTAGGAGTCAAGTCAAATAAGTACGAGGTACCAATTTTCATGATAGCATCATGTTCTCATTGCATAATAGCCATCTAACTTTTAGAATTTTGTGCTTCATCAATGAGAACAGGCTCATTCTACTAGAGGCAACCATAGTATGGCAATCTGATGCAAAAGGAGCATTATAAGACCCTCAATGAGTATGATATGATAGGGGTGCATCTAATTTTCTATCTTGCAAAGTCTACATTAGGCATTTATGCATAGTTTTGCCTCATCTATATCAATTCTCTCATCAATAAGTGCATCATGTAGATCTGCTTTGAAAATGGGATGATCTGCATCATCATATGAAAACTCCAAAGGTTGAGAAATCACCTCATTTGGACCAGTACTAGATTGTCCACCTATAAAAGGAGGCAGCAAAGTGTCATAAAAATTTATGGAGCTAAGTACATGAAAATAACGACTGAATAGCATCTTCCAAAAAAACAACATCATGGCTAAGCAAAATGTGTTTAGCTTGTGGATGATAAAAACAATAGCCTTTGCTCTCATAACCATACCCAATAGAATAATATTTCACTACTTTATCATCCAATTTTCTATGTTGTTGTTTAGGCACTAATGCATATGCCATATGACCAAAGACACGTAGGTAATCAATAGATGGCTTGTGTCCATGACATGCCTCATATGGAGTGATATACTATGATGCTTTAGTGACACTTGTTAAGTACATATGTTGCACACATAACAACTGCAAGCCAGAAACTGTGTGGTAAAGCTAGACTCTTGACCACACACATCGTCATCTAGTGACATGTCCTTCCTTTTAGAAACTCCATTTTTTTGAGGTGTATATAGAACTCCACACTGATGTTTTCTCCCATGTTCAACGACAAATGCATTAAAATCAGAATCCTCGACCTAAATGGAGGGTGCTTATTTTACATGTTGATAGATTTTGAGCCAAAACCAAAACTTTTTTGAAGCACATAAACAGTTTGGAATTTGCTTTCAATAGATATACCCATGCATTCTTGGAAAAAATCATCAATGAAAGTCATAAAGTAAAGATAGTTCCCAAAGTTTGCATAACACCACAAACATCATTGTGAACAATCTACAATTTTTTAGTAGCTCATACTGAACTATCTTTTGGGAAGGAGCAACACTAATTTTTTCCATAAATACATCCTTCCTAGACATGTTTACCAAGTGCCTCAAGTTTGGGTAGAGAGGATACCATTTCAAATTTTTGTAGGTGTGGCAAACTAGCAAAATTCAAGGGACCAAAGTGTGCATCCTAGAGCTTTGCATCTAACATTGCCTGTGAATCTTTAACTACACATGTTGAATCATTCACAAATTTTGCATAATCTATGATCTGATACAGCCCAAGACATAATATCTTAGAACCAATAATGACATCACGATTTGCCAGATCATGAACTATACATCTCTCATCAACAAATTGCACAACCAAGACAATCTTGGCTAGTGCTAAAACTGGTAACAATTATTTCTTGATCCTTGGCAAAAATAAAGCATCCAACAATGTAAAAGGACTACCATCGAGAATAGTCAAAATGATCTTACCAACTCCCATGAAAGGATAAGAGGAGTTGTTGGTCCATGTGACATTATTCCATATAGGGGTAGGCTCAAGTGAAGTGAAGAAAATGTGCTACTAGGTAATATATTTGGTTGCCCTGAAAGTACAAAACATCTGAATCTACTATAGACATACACTGTTCATGAGAAGATGGGTCATTACTACACAAAGTAGTAAACACACATTCTTCATTCTACACAATATTGGCAAACTCTGATTTGAGTGTGGAGGCATCTACACCAACCATTCCAATCTCTCTTTTCTTTGCCTGTGTTGCAGCCAGTTTTGGACAACTCTTCATGAGATGATCATTTCCTTTATAGTATTTGAAAAATGAAATTTGCTTTTTTGTTTCTTTCTTGGTCTATGTCATCCTTCTTTGATTGTGCAGAATTAGTAGATTTTGTCTTACTAGTAGATGATCTCCATTTACCTTGCCTTCTAACTAGTGAGGAAAGCTTGATCTATAATACACATAATGGACATGTTTTGCCTAGATTGATTTTCCTACAATAGAATAGAGAGTAACTCCTCACATGTTAAGGCATTTGGATTGCCTTTCATCATCAATCAAGGAGTAGAAGCAAAAATCTTATATGAATCTAGAAGGCAATTCATAATGGTCTCCACAAGTGAATTTCCTTGCAAGACCATCAGTAAAAATCAACTGCTCCTTCAAATCTTTGGTCTTTGTCAAAAAACTATCCATGGAATCTCCTTCATTCATGTGCTCACCCTCCAACTGTTTTTAGCAGTAACAAACACATGCCTCATTCCTTGCCTAGTATGAAGTGGTAATTGTTTCCCAAGCATCCTTTGCTATTTCTTAGGAGAGAATGTGAGGAATAACACCATGTTTGATATACAAGGCTATCATTGCATGTGCTTGAGCATCTCTATCATCCCAAGGAAGTTTCTCTATAGTAAGTGAAACAACAGCAATAGCACAAACAAGAACTTAAAGAATATCATCATTTTCAATACCATCTACATCACCTTTAGCAACTATGTTTGCACGTGTAATAGGATATTTTTCAACAACGAGCACAATATTTCATAATCCATTCGCAACCAATACATGATGCATCATGTAAACCCATAATGGGTAATTGGTATCATCTAACGTATACCCAATAGCCAACATATGGAATACATCATCACTTTCAGCCATTGCCACTAAGGAAAAGACCATTGTGGTCTAGTTTCAAAACTGAGCCCAGAATCAAGAAGGATACATCAAATAAAGACGACATTTGTCTGATGTAAAATCAAACAATGAAAGAAGAATCTTGCTGATTTCTACCATAGGAGGTAACCTCTGTTGTATGCGCTATGAAGTCAACTTCCAAGGCAATCATAGGTTTTCTATTGCATTCCTTGTGTAGTTGCATAAACATAAATGAAAATAGGAAAATACATCTGTAGTATACACATGTGTTTATATGTGTGATGATACATGTTGTTTATGTTCCTGTAAATCTGAGTTTCATGTAGAAAGAATAACTTCCTTGAGCATCGTGTCTATTTCAGCTCATTCTTGCCATGTAGGTTTTGGGATTGGCTTGTTCTTTGGCATAATGAATGACTTTGGCTTATAGCTCCTCGCAAGCCATCACAATTGTGATACTAATTTCCTTGGAATGAGTAGGGAAGTTCCGTAAATGCATGCCTTTATATGGAAGTGCTTAAGTTTTTTTTTATATAAATATTTATGAATGGGAATACATCAATGCATGAGTTCCAATATGTATATATGGCACACAAATGGTGTATGCCATTATGTGAATTTATGTATTCGTGCATGCATGGGAAGTATGCTCACGTTTGGGAATATCCAAGTAAAGAAAAATGCCTTATTCGAATGGATGTGAAGGTCCACCGTGGCATGCCTACAAGATAGGGAGGGCAAGTCTCTCTCTCTCTCTCTCTCTCTCTCTCTCTCTCTCTCTCTCTCTCTCTCTCTCTCTCTCAGTTTTTGCTTCTTTGGAGAGGCTTGGTGGGCCGATCTGAGGGTCTTGCGCTGGCCTTTTGTCGTGGTTGCTTTTGGACGGAAGGGAAACATAGACAGAGATGGCTTCTCAGAAGGACCACAGATAGAAGGGCAAGAAAAACATGGAGGAGTGTGGAAAATAAGGAGGAGGAGGTTGGAGCCATCGTGCAGCACGGGAACCTTGAACAGGGAGATATAGCAGTTGCCGCTCTTGTTGGCAGAGGTTTTGAAAGTTTTAAGCTGGCGGTAAAGACAAAAGAATGAAGAGAATAGCATTAAACAGTTGTGCAAGCTCTGAACTGGTGAAATCAAGTCTCCATCACGTCATGGGGATTCAAAGGTTAGCACAAAATTGAAGTAGATATCTTCGGCTGAAGGAGGAAGTGAGTTTTGGCAATCGACAGTGTCCAAAGGAACATGCAAGAAGCACTTCAGGACACTCAAACAATTCCCTTGCATATGAAGAGAAGCACGTTGTCTCTCCAGATAAAATCAAGCGAAGGCTTGTAGTATGCCCAACCGGTTCCAGGCTTAAATGATCATGTAGCAAGCTAGTGGTCATGATATGACACAGGGACGAGCAGAAGGAAGGAGAACATCTAGGAGGATTATCGTGCTATTCAACATCGAAGGTGATCGTGTCAAGACGGACAAGATTTAAGGATGATTGATGTGAGGTTTGATGCTTTCATTCTGGCTTAATGTATTTGATCTCATAATTTATTCGTCTTCAAATGATGGAATCGTTCCTGCGCTTGAAAATGCACTGCGCTGTTATGAATGATTAGGAAACCATGATATAAAAAGAAACCTTTTGATGTTGTTCTTGCAGACACCTAAATTTGATGTATGCTGTAGTTGTCGTGCATATACATACATAATTTTTTTCCCTTCTTCCATAACTAGACCCATATTCAGAACTTCTTTTTCAATGTATTATCGCAATAGCGAAGGAATGAAGTTCTTTATAGGCAGTACATTGCTTCTTTGCTTCGAATATGGGAATGTTGTATGCCAGCATTATAAGAGCTACGTACAGTTGAAACTATCATATTTTGTCGATCAAGTGTAGTTTGCACATATGTTACCTATCAGAGCTTCTTAGAGAGACTGGGACCTGTACATGCCCCAAACAGAAAGGTGCAGGAATACAATACTCTGAGTTTGAGTAATCTATATGAAGTGATGAGTTGAAAACCCATGATGGAGGGTTTTAAGGCTACCTTGATGATGCTCACAGTTAGCATCTGCAGCTAGCAATTGTTGCGTTCTTATCTTTCTAGTGCTAATTGTGTAGGTCTAATGTTGATGCATATCAGTGTGCATCGTGTGGATCTTGATTACAGGGCTTTGATTAATATATGTTAGTAAGGTTTGTACGGTTAGGAAAAGGCTTTGCTTTATCAGAGAAACCTCTATTTCAAAGTTTGGATTTTTCCCCTATGTTTATGGTGTTTTCTTTTAACCTTCTTAAAACATGCAGCGAAACATGTTTTTGCTGTTGTAAAGAGATATCTTCGTGAAAATTCCCTTTAAGGTGTGTCTTAGATTATGACATAAGTGAACTTGTCTTTTTTTTACCTCGAAGGATGTCGTCTTTGCTTGCGCGTCATGGTAATTGTGTGTTAAGTACTTAACTTGCTCATTGTAGCCTTTAGCGCGATACCATGGTTATGAGTCTCTTATCACTAATTTCTCAAAATTGATGCTACCGCTCATTCAAAGGACTTAGTAATATGATAACTTTGTGCGTTTGGATCATAAGGCATCTTCCATATTTTTGCATTCTCTGTTAGACTTTGCATAATTAAAAATAAAATATAAAGTGGAACATCGGTTCGAATCGTGAAGAAGAGAAAAAGAATGGAATACGTGTGAAAGTTCTCTTAGAATACTCATTTGAAAAGTTTCTCAATCATCAATCGAGTTAAGATAGTGTTGCTAGCCGTCACTTCTGGTTTTATGAGAGTTTGCTTTAGACTCAATCAACAAACATGACACGTAGGGGACCTTAGAAGTACCTCTCAAAGAATGGAAATTAGCATGTATAACTATTCTTCATTGCTCTTAACGTAATGGAGGCTCATAAGCAAGGTCAATCTGAGCTACCTTCCTCCTCCTTTCCATGATATACGCAACATACTCGGTGAACCTGACATGAAGGAGGAGAGTGTAGAGACTTCGATACTAGGAGTGAAGGCTCAGTTTGTAAAGAGTACAAGCTGGAAGCTTGATATCTTGGGACTGTACTTACTTCCTTAAATGATATAGAACTTATTGAAAACTTTGTATATGTGTCAGAGTTGCACTTACGTGACCGGTTAACAATGGAGGCGCAAACGAGGTGGTCGCAATATAAATTGGCTTTAATTAAAATGTTTGCTCTTGAGGACATTGATAAGGTGACTCGAGCAACATTCTTAAATTGGGTTCATAGAACAAAAGATCAAACCATTTTGAAAATTAAAAGGGAATTTGACCAAGAATATAATGACCTAATAGAACATGATAAGAGAGCGATGGAACATGAGAGATTTCATTGTTCCTAAGAGCAATAGATATAAAGGCCCGAGAGGAACTTCTCCCATAACTGCAAGATATGGAGATAGATTCCGGGCTTACTGAGGATTGGGATGAGATAGAAGCAGCAATGAAGAGGTATGTAGAAAAGAAAAGAGCTATGGTAAAGTTAATGCAAGACTGACAGGAGGATATACAAGAAGAGCAGATACAGACACCACATCAGCCTACTTCGAATGCTCAAGCTAATCAACTAACTAGAAAGGAGGTTGTGCCTTCCAACACCATGGAACAGATGTTTAAAAGGTTTAGTGATTTGGCGATGTTGAGTATCAAGCAGACCAATCTCCGCAAGTGACTAGCAATAAAGCTTCAAAACCTCGTGAAATTAAAAGATGTATCAGGTGTGAATCTTTGGAGCACAACAGAAACTCGTATGAGAGCTTTAAAGAAGTATTGGCTAAAAAATTAGTTTTCATAAAGGAGAAGATGAATTATGATTCAAAGAAAAAAGAAAAAGTAAATATTAGTTTTGGACGGGAAGGCATGAGAGTGTTCTTCCCTGGCACATCTAGTAATGTTGCTTCAATATCTTATACATACGCATGTCAAGTAATTGATGAAATAATGATACAGAACCATGGTTTAAAGTGATAAAGTCCCTAGATCAGGGAAAGATGCATCATGAAATCTTAAAGTCAGCAAGCAATGAGATCCGAGGGATAACCGGATGGAATGATCATGTAGATACTCTCTCGATTTTTACTTATCTATCCTCTTCAGCGGACCATGAGGCGGTAGTGGAAGAGAAATAAAGGAGAACCAATGAGGGTGAAGAAGAAAAAAGAAGAACCAGGTATCAATTAGAAACTTCACAAGAACAATCTCAAACACCAAATCAAAATCAACCAATATAAACAAACCAACCCACTCAAGTAATTCCATCATCACAACTAACAATAATCCAATCGAATCAAATACGGACTCAAGTTCAAACCCCTACTTCTGCTGAGATGCCAGTTCCTACTCAATTTCATAATCCTCCACAAGATCAAGAGATGAAACCTTTAGAGAAAGGCCAAGGAAGAGTGAAAAACCCATCATACATGCTAAAATCATACATTGAGCAAGACACGGATTTAAAACAAGTTTTTGACAAAAGAGTGCTTGATAGTGTAATCGAATGTACACTAGGTGACTTATTGGGAATAGCTAAACATGAATTTCCAGAGGTAATTATCGATCTCTTAAGAAGAAAATGACAGCCAACAGCCGACATGCAAGAGACTAAGAAGATGGATGAAGAGACACGTGTTCATGCCGTGCAAGCATAAGTACAAGAGTTAAAATATGTAGTTGAACAAACTAAAACTACTGCACAACCATGTGTGCATGAGGAAATGTTGTTAGAGTAGAATTCTCTAGAAATAACTCCATTGAGTCATTATACTAGAGATCATTGGGCTCGAGCCACGATTGAGAAATTGGTGAGATTAGATAAAATCAGTACACCAGTCATCGCTCTTATCAATCATGGATCCAAAATCAACTTAATGTCTAAAGATCTCTACATGAAGGGAAAATGGCCGATAGATATGCAGGTAGGTTGGAGAATCAGGGCTGCTAATATGATACCAGGTGAGTTATTTGGGACATGCCCGAAGGTACTAGTTATAATTAGAGATATTAGTGATTATCAGAACTTCTTCATTCAAGATCATTATAGCTACTCATTGATTTTAGGGCAGCGGTACATTACTACCCCGAGGATGGAAACAAGAGTCTTGGAGGATGGATCGGTCTATGCACGAATTCGAAGTAAGGATGGAAAGGAAATAGTCCAGTTTATGACGGTCTGCGTAGACCATGTCAGCAATAGAACTTCTCTTCGGACAAGACCTATTCCTGAAGAGTTTGAAGATCAAAGTTTTTAAATGAAGCTTTCATAAACATGGACTATGGAAGTTTGGAAAGCAAAAAGATCACGAATGTAAATATATTCATATCAAGTTTTATGGCACTTTCTTCAAGAACTTCATTTCAGTTTCATGTTTTTTTTAGTTAAAAGAGTGGGAAAAACAAGACATAGTAGAACTTCAGAGAAACCTTTATGGATGTAGAGTGCTTGACTTCGATGAGGAAATTCTTAGAGTCTTTGATGAGATATCTTTTGCAAACACATTGTTCGATCTACAAGAGTTGATTGAAGGAAGAAGGTTTGATTATATGATTCAAATGCAGTCTATTTCCATGTACAAGGAAATACCAAAGTTTTGAACAAGATGAAAAAGGGAAAGAAGCTTTGGTTGAAAAAAAAACACAAAACAATCGATAAAAAGATAAAACCAATTGCAGTTTCGCTTCATGAAGATAGTAACAAACTTATGGATGGTGCAAAAACCCAGCCACGTCTCAGAGACAAAAGAAAAATAGGTCACAAATTCACTAACGAAACAATTGAGCAAACTTAGTTAGGAAAAGATGGTTTTGTCAGTAAAAAAGGGAAGAATGTATTCTCCTGATGATATTCAAGCATGGAAAGGCTTTTTCTTTCCATGCCCAAGAAATTGAATGTGTAGATCCGTTTGTGGTGACACCTATGATAATTTTCACGATACCACATGTACCTTGGAATCTTTGACCGATTTCAATACCAAAAGCTCACATTTCAAAGCTAATTGACATGTTGAATGAAAAGATTAGAACGGGCATTCTTGAGCTATCAACTGCCCCCTATTCTAAATGTTGGTTCACAGTACCAAAGAAAAATAGATCATTGAGATTTACTCAGGATCGACAGCCAATAAATCAAATGACAATTAAGAAATATGGGAACTGGGCCTATCGTAGATGAGTATGGAGAACCCTTTGCAGGAAGATCTATCTATTCGATGGGGGATTTGCACTCAAGGTATGACCAATTTCACCTAGCTCTCGAGAGTCGCCATTTGACAACTATGAGGACACCAATTGGGCTTGTGTGCATGTGCACTTTGCCACAAGGAACTACAAACTCGGTAGCACATATGATGAATGGTATGCATAAGGTGCTTAGGGATTTTATTCCACATCTGACCATGCCTATCATTGATGATGTCCCTATTAAAGGTTGCAAGGAAAAGATAAAGATGAGACTCTTGACGAGGGATGTCGGAAATTTGTTAAGAACCACATAAATGGTTGCGAATCCATTCTCACTCGGCTAGCAGAGGTTCATTTAACATTGTCTGTAGAAAAATTAGTATTTGGAGTGCAAGAGTTACAGATTGTTGGAAGTTTCTATGGTCCTAAAGGAATAAAGTTTTATCCAAAGTAAGTAGATGCCATTTAACACATGAAAGAAGTTTGCTCTTTGATCTAGGAGGTGAGGAGATTTCTTGGAACATGTGTTTTCTACGTTGTGTGGATTCCTCATTTTGCTCATGTTCCAGACCCACTCTATCGATTGCTTAGGAAAGGAAAGAGATTTTGATGGAAGGATATCCATACACAAGTTGTAAGGAAATTAAAGAAGGCACTTGCAGAAGCACCGGTGCTTAGAAAAGCCAATTAAAGTGACAATAAAAAAATCTACATTACCATAGATACGAGTCTGACAAGTATAGGCCAGGCGATTGGCCAAGAGGATGATGAGGGAAAAAGGTATGCGATTTGATTTGGAGCTAAAGTACCATATCTTTACCAGAGAGGCTACCCTAAGATTAAATGAGAGGTTTGGGGAATAATGACTGCATTAAAGATTGATAAAGAATACTTGATCAGGGAAAATGTGGTGGTGGAAACGGACAGTTTACCATTGCTGGGAATGATCATGAACTGTTCCACTACAGACATTGCCATGTTAAGATGGATAGCATACATTGAGTTGGTAAACCCCGAGTTTGTTCATATAGCTGGGAGGAATAATATGGTAGCCGATATGCTATCAAGAGCTATATACTAAAATTAAGACTCGATGGTTTCTAATGATGAAGAGATAGGTTTGGACTTTTATGCTTCACATGTACATACTTCGAGCTTAGATGAAGCATCTACTAGACTGAATAGAAAAGGGCCTACTCATCATATTGAAAAGCTTGGGACTGGTATTGAGTCTTCAAGAGAACGAACTCACAAGAGCTTAGGAAGCGAGAAAGGAAATAGGAGGAAAGAAGAGAAACCTCACGATGTTCAAGTAGGAATAATAGAAAGATTCAATGAAGATGAATATGAAAACGAGTGGAAGGAAATCGGAAGATACTTAAGCATAAAGTCTCTTGATCCTAGTTGAATCAAAGAAACATTTTGTACCATTCGAAGAAAGTCAAGTAATTATTTCCATAAAGATGGAATACTTTGGAAGCAAAAGATTGGAATAGATAAGATACCTCAGCGAGTTGTACGTTGCAATGAAACGAAAGGTAAGAATATGTGTGAAATGCATAGCTCTCTATGGGCCAGACATAAGGGCTTTCAAGAGACTTATGAAAAGATAAGGGAAAGGTAGTGGTGGCCTTGGATGTATGTAGATGTCCAAAAATATATAGCCACTTGTAAACCTTGCCAAGTATTATCAGATGCTAGACACAGAGATGAGTTGCATCCAACATAACCTCTTAATATCCACTATAAGTGGGTTCTCGATCTGCTTAGAATGTCGTTAGGGGTGCAACAGATGAGATATATTATGCTAGCAAGAGAGGAGCTTACAAACCATGCTGAAGGAAGAGCTCTGAGGACGAAACTAGGAGCAATGTATGCAAGTTTCTACCAAAAGACGTGGTTAGTAGATTTGGCTATGTTGAGAAAATAGTCACTGAGAGAGGTGAACTTGATGCTCAGGAAGCCAAATACTTCTTTGAAAAAATATGGGATTCGGTTGTCGCTCACCATTGCTTACAATCCTGAAGCCAGTGGGAAAATTGAGCACGGACATCCTTTGATTATTAAAGCTTTGTCTAAGCTTGTGAAGGAGAGATAAAGGATTGTCCAAAATACCTTCCCTCTACCCTTTGGGCAGACATGATGACATGCACTAGGACTATTGGATACATGCCTGAAGAGCTAATGTATTATCACAAACCTATTTTACGGACATAGTCACATGCTCTAGCATGGAATTCTTTGCCTTGGGAGGATGAGATGTCGAGAGAAGATCTTCTAGCAGTGGGAATTCTTCAATTAGAGAAAGGAAGAAATTTGGTAGAAGAAGGTGTCCTTAAGCTGAGAGCATCTAGAGAGAGAAATAAGGTTGCATTTGACAAGTCCCATAGGTTAAGAACTAAAACGTTGAATGAAGGAGACTGGGTACTTGTCTATGATAGCTCATTAGATATGCAGTACGAAGCTCAAAGAGAATTGGTGAAGAGATAGTTTGGTCCATATGTGATATGTAAAGTCTTCGACAATGGTACGTACTCGCTCAGGGAACTGGATGGAACCAATATAAAAGAATTCATGCTGGGAAAAGAGCTAAGCTCTTTAAAAGAAGAGAGAATGAGGATTATGAGATGCTATTAGATGAAAAGGAAGAAGAAGATGAGGAGCTTGCAGAAGAGATCCAAGATGAAGAAGAGAGTCAAACTAAAATGAAAATTAAAGAATATAAATATATGCATATGTAAATATCAAAATTGTAAATCATTAAGAAGAGTAACTAAATATGAAATAATGTGTGCATCCAAAGACATGATTGCATATTGAATAAATTAAAGTTGTTGGCATGAATGCATGTTAGTGTACATAAATAAAGATTACATGCAAGATCATTTCTAATGTGTCTTCTTTGCCGGTGCAACTGTAGTTATAGATAAAGAGTCATGATTCAACCATGGAAAGGAACTTTTCTGATGAGGCAGAGATACCATTTCGAAGGAATTCAATTCGAGATAGGAATTCAAATCTAAAATTCACCTAGAAATAAAGCTTTGAATCAAATTAGAAATACATCTTCGAAACAATCTTCAGATGATGGGTCTATTTTTATCACTTATTCCCCCCACCTGCAAATCCCTTAGCATAGAGAACAGTGACTGAGGAAGGACCAGCAGCTAGAGTAGCTTCAAACTACATCACAGATATAAGTCCAGTGTGGCCTAGGGATAGACCTTTAGATCAGACTAAAAATAGAGAACTGACTCGAGCGAGGAAGATGCCTATAGATCAGTCCACGTTCTATATTTTCTTGTTTGAAATGCTTCCTATGTATGCACTAATGTTAGTGCTTTATCTTTTCTCTTGTATATATGTGTATATATGTCTATATGAAAAGATCGCATGATTTGGGTATATGACACATAAGGGAATGCATAAATAAGAAAATTAAGTAGACCAAGAATCTTGTATGACTATTGATATTACAAGTGATGTCTAAGGACACGGATTATGTGAGTAGGATTAGGAAGCGGTGTCGGGAAGAAGGAGGTCAAGCGAACGGGAAGCATAGGCGCGGGGGTTCGATCAGGCCCCCTCTAGTGTGCACCGTTCCCACTGTCCGGCCAGCGACGTTTGCGTGCTGGGCACCTCGCCTAAACTCTCTAGAGTGTGGCGATCCTCGTAGGGTCCTTGCCCCTCGGAAGTGACGAGACGTGCGTGCGTACACGTGAGACCGTAGGCGACGGGAATGAGACAATCGGATACAGCAAGTCTAGAAACAGCGGTAATACATGGGATGCAGACGAAGCTCAATGATACGATTAAAATGTAGCGGAGGTCCTCCAATAAAATCTGAATAATACAACGACGCCCGCTACAGTGCGGGTCGCTAATGCGAAAATCCGCTACACTACGGAACAGGTAAATACAAATATATGCCATCGCTATAGTGCAGATCGGCCAGATATGACGTAGGCCTCCCGCTACAGTGTAGGAAGTCGCCCTCGTGACTCGAGAGTCTTCACCTTTGCGGATAGTTCTTTTCTTCCAATCTTTGGTCCAAGCTCTACTTCACGTCTTCGTCCAATAATTGTTTTCACTTCATAAACTGCAATAGCCTCCGATCACTCAATAACCTAGTAGAAAGATCCACATCAAGACCCACGGGGCAAAACAAATGAGGCTTGGATCCCTATTTATAAGTTCCCCACCCCCCCACGGCTTCTAGAATCTTCTAACCTCCACAAATTACTTTCTAATTTCAGACTCGGAAATCCCATCTCTTACTTCTATTTCTGGTTTTTCTCTTTTCTCTTTTCCAATTTTCTTCTCAATCTCTTTCTTTTTCTCTTTTTATTGTTTTCTTAAATTAACGTTTGCTTTCACACTTTATACACAAATTAAATAAATTCCAAGGGCTAGACTTATGGTAAATGACAAAACTAAGGTTCCAACCTAGGGTTTCCATGGGACTAGACTTAGTTTCATGGACTATTTACAAAATCACATGGTTTCGTATCTCACAATCAAATAAATCGGCCAAAACATGCACATAATATATCAGTTTTTTAGTCAAAACATCACACAAATCTCATAAAGTCAATCAACTTTGAAAAAAAGCAAGCACACTTCCCTACGAGATTTCATCCCGACATTCGCCCCCACTAAACCTGCACATTGTCCCGATGGGCCAACCTGCAAGATCCGACAGAAGTGTATTAGGGTTCTTTTGAAATCTCTTTACACTTTTTATGTTTTTCTTTTCAAAACTCAAATCGTGATCTGATGCAATCATGCAATTTTTATAAAGATTAGTAAAAATTTTAGAAAATTATGCAGATTCAAGCTTTACAAACATCATATTATATTTCTGCGTCTGCAATCTAACAAGTAATCACATGAATAAACAGTTGGCTTTCTAGATCTTCTGTTTGGTCAACACGTTCAGATCTAGCAACTCATTCTAAGTACTAGCATATACTTCTGTTTCTACTAACTCAATTTATAGAATATGCCTTGTTTCCCACTATTTATTCCCTACTATCCAACTCTCTATTAGATCTTTTCTTTTTCTTTTCCTTTTTCATTTTTCTTTTTCTTTTTCTTTTCTTTTTCACTTCATCTCAGCTAAGCACTTATTCTTTTTATCTTTATTTCACAAATCGGCCTATGTCAAAATTGGGTGCGACTCATGGACCTGTCTGCCCGGCCAAGTTTACCCCACCTGTTTGCGGACCCGACATAGCGCACGACATACACAATGTCAGCCATGCATGAAATCGGCGTCAGCTCGTGGCTCTGACCACCCGGCCAAAGTAACTCCACCCGCCTACCGACCCATGCAAGCGCATAACAATAGATAGCTCACGCCTATGATGAAACTAGCTACGGCTCGTGGCCTTGATCACCGGACCAAGGTGGTTCCACCCGCCTACCAGCCCATCGTAGTGCGCTAACAACATGCACATACATATAAGTTGGCTTGAGTATGAAGGTTTTTCATAAATCATGATACATATGGAGGTAAGATCTCATAGGAAGCAAATAGTAGGACCCAAGGAATCCCACTTACTAAGTGTTCAAGTCAATCGGCATATACATGCACTCAGTCTAAGCATGCCATCACATTCCCAAGATTGTAATCCCAAAAGTCTCTAGTTTGCTAATTGATTCAATTCATATAATTTCTAGTCATTCATGCTTCATGCAAACCCATAATAGATATTTGTTATCTTCATTGTACATTATTTTCATAAATTCAATTATATCTTTATCATACACATAAATGCAATGCATATGCTCTATCAAAAGAAAACAGATCTCAAATCAGAAACATATCACTTGATCATTTTGGTTCATCTTCATTATTGATTGATCCAGGCTTTCTTCAATTTCATGGTCTATTGTTCTTCATCAGCATCAGCATCAGTATCATCACTATCCTCCACAATCATCATCATCATAATCAACAATCATAAACCATCATCATCAATCATTTTCAACATCAATCCTTATCTTTCATCATCATCAATTATCAACCATCATTAACCATCATCATCATCAATCATTTTCAACATCAATCATCAATCATCATAAACCATCATCATCATCAATCATTAATCATTTTCATCATCAATCATTAATCTTTCAATCGTGATAAAGCATCAATCAATAATCTTTCTCAATCATCACTCATCACCATCAATAATCATCATCATCAATTATGAATAACCATCATGTATCATCATCATCATTCAATAACTCTTAATCAATCTCATACTTCTTCTTCAATCATACTAACACCCTTCAATATTTGCAAATATATCTTGGAAAGTTCAATTCTTACTTATCTTATTCTTCTTCAAGCTCTTAGA
>CM035431.1:30497981-30500481 GCA_020310875.1 Ceratopteris richardii | reverse complement strand
TGTATGTATGTATGTATGTATGTATGTATGTATGTGCATGTATATGTGTGTAATATGTGTGTATATGAATGTATGTACATATGTATATGTGTATATGCATGTATGTGCATTGCATGTGTAAGGGTATATGTGTATGTATGTGTATGTCCATGTGCATGTGCATTTGTATGTGTGTGTATATGTATGTAGCTGCATGTGCATGTCTAAGTGTATATGTGTATATATGAGTATATGCATGTGCATGTGTATGTCTATGTATATGTATGTGCATGTATATGTGTAAGTGTACGTGTATATGTATGTATGTATGTATGTGCATGTGTGTGTACATGTGTGCATATATGTGTATATATGTGTATTTGTGTGTGTATATATATATATATATATATATATATATATATATATATATATATATATATATATATATATATATATATATATATATATATATATATATATATATATATATATGCATATGTATGTGTATGTGTATAAGCATATACAAGTGTAAGTATATGTTTGTGTATATGTATGAAACATGCATATGCATGTGGATGCATTTCCATTTGAATCCATGTGCATGCATGTGAATGTGCATGCATGTGGATGTGCATATACATGTATGTGTATGTGTATAAGCATATACAAGTGTAAGTATATGTTTGTGTATATGTAGGAAACATGCATATGCATGTGGATGCATTTCCATTTGAATCCACGTGCATGCATGTGACATATACATGTATTTAACTATATGTTAATGTGTGTATGTGTATGTATATATGCAATAATGCATGCATGCAAGTCTTCTTATGTGGTTGTAGAAATGTTTGTGCATATGCATGTGTATGTGTGTGTATGTGTAAGTGTATGTGCACATGTATGTGTGTGTATATATGTGTGTGTATGTGCATGTGTATATGTGTATATGTGTGAACGTGCATCTTCATCATGTATAAGTGTATATGTGCATATCAATAAGTGTGAGTATGCTAACTAATGAAAATAAAACAATTGAAATGATATACAAAGAATGGAAATTGTACTTACAATAGTTAGCGATGTTTTTTGCTTGGTCAGCTTCTTGGATAACCTGCAATAAAGAGAGAGAGAGAGAGAGAGAGAAAGAGGGAGATAATTCAAAGAGAGAAATAGTTACAAAGAGAGAAACACAGACAGAGAGAGACAATAAGATCAAGATTAAACAAAACAACATTATTTCAACTCGTAAGCACAGTGCAATTGCGAACATTAGAGAGCTCTTCAATCAGATGCATGTAGATGCTGATCAAAGAGCCTACAATGTTTTAATTTTTTTTGTCAAAAACCCATCATGTAAGGGATGCTAAGGTGTTTTACATGCTTGTGCAATTAGCATCACATAAGCGACATTTATTAGCCTTGCTTATGCGATGCAAATTAGCGTCGCTTATGCAACACTTTTTTTAAATTAAATCCTCACCTTAGTGATGCCCAATGTAGTGTCGCATATCCCATTGTGCCACACGTCGATAAAAACATCGAATCTATTGTCGTTTAAGTGACATTCTCTGCTCGACACTTGTTGTGATGCTTTATGCAATTTTAAAGCAACGAAATTGTTTCGCGTTAATTGTGGCTATGCGCCCGTATTTCTTGTAGTGTAAGCTACTTGATTCCCTTGCAATGTAGTGACACATGAAAGCGTGTGATTAAAATGTGTCCCATCAAGAATCTAGTTTGAAATTTTAATTGTTTGAAGCCTTGAGGACCTAGTATATTGGTTTATGTTCTTGTCATCAAGAATATTAAATATGATAAGGTTGCTATTTGAATTTCGACACTCACTCTCAACCATCAACGTAGGATCAGCACTCCAAATTCAGCTCTTAAACTTCCTGATCTTGGCTCCATCAAGAGCCTTGGTAAAACGTGTTAGCATAGTGTTCCTTTTGAGTCGATGATCCACATTCATGTCATTGATTGAATTTAAATATGTTTGTGTTATATGATTCCATTTGCTATTCACGTCTCTGAAGAGTGTATCTAAACACATTTAATTCATAGGAAAACTTGCGACAATGTCATATACCCAAAGTGAGTAGAAGAAAGAGAAATAGTGGGTCTAGCTTCCAAAGGGGACGAGCACATTATCAACTTTGACTGTAATTCGCGACAATCTTCTTGTAATAATTTCTTCTTTATAATTAAAAACTTATCTTTTCAAAACAAAAAAACTATTACTTATCCTACCATTCTTGGATCCTAGAAACTTTGGTTGACAATAATAAGGCTAGAGAAGGGAGACATTCCTTGATCCTTTGAGGTAACTTAATGATTTTGTATCGGCAATCAGGCTTCGGACTTTGGGCAGGTGCATATCCTCTAAACGTAATCTCACAAAATATGATATATATGGCCTTGTAATTGTGGCATATATAAAAGATCCCATACCTAAAAAAATTAGTATTTAATATATGTTTACCTTCATGGAACTTTAATACAAGGTTGACCTCGAATC
>CM035431.1:30450481-30487981 GCA_020310875.1 Ceratopteris richardii | reverse complement strand
ATGTACAAAAAAATGTTTTACTCAATATGTACAAAATATATACATACATGCACAGACATATATACATACACGTACAGACATATATACATATATACTCACACACACACACATATATACATATACGCACAGACATATAAACATACACACATAGACATATATCATACATGCACAGACATATATACATACACGCACATACATATATACATACACGCACAGACATATATACATATATACATACATACCTATATACATATACACACAAATATATACATACACGTACAGACATATATACATATATACATAGACGCACACACACATATATACACACACACACACACTATATATATATATATATATATATATATATATATATATATATATATATATATATATATATATATATATATATATATTATAAACAATAGTATATACACACACACACATATACATACATACATACATACATACATACATACATACATACATACACACACACACACATATATATATATATATATATATATATATATATATATATATATATATATATATATATATATATATATATATATATATATATATGTGCTTGTGTGTGTGTGTCTGTGTATGCGATTACTGTTGTGTATGTGTATGTGTATGTGTGTGTGTATGTGTATGCGATTACTGCTGTGTATGTGTGTGTGTGTGTATGTGTACTGTTGTGTCTGTGTGTGTGTGTATGTGCATGTGATTACTGCTGTGTTTGTGTGTGTGTGTATATGTGTATGTGTATGTGTATGTGTGTGTGTATGTGTATGTGTATGTGTGTATGTGTATGTGTATGTGTCTTATGTGCAAAAAAAAACAAAGACGCTCGAACTTAAATTCGAGCCTTAGAATCAATTCAAGTTTAGCAAGCTCGACTGAAATTGAACTGATGGTGAGGCTCCAACTTAAGTTCGAGCCTCTCAGTTCCACCATATCAAGTTCGAAATTGTTGTGTCACATGATTGAACAATGTCTTATGTCCAAAAGAACAAAGAGGCTCGAACTTAAGTTCGAGCCTCCGCATCAATTCAATTTCAGTTTCGAGCCTCAGCATCAATTCAATTTCAGTCGGCTCGAACTTAAGTTCGAACCTCTCAGCTTTTCCAACCATATCAAGTTTAGGATTCTTATAATCATATTAAGTTTGGGATTGTTTACTCATATGATATGAGGCTCGAACTTAAGTTCGAGCCTTTGAATTTTGATATTGCATCATTAGGCTCAAACCTTTCAGGATCGAGCCTGTAAATCATATCAACTTTGAGTCTGGCGTGTCACATATCAAGTTTGGGATTGTTGTGTCACATGATTAAGTAGTGCCTTGTGTGCAAAAGAACAAACAGGCTCGAACTTAAGTTCGAGCCTCTCGGGCAGCTAGAACTTAAGTTCAAGCCTCTCAGCTTTCCCAACCATATCAAGTTTAGGATTGTTGGGTCACATGATATGAGCATCAGCTTTTCCAGCCATATCAAGCTTAGGATTTTTGTGTCTCAAGCTTAAGTTGGAACAAAGAGGGTCGAACTGAAGTTCGAGCCTTTCAGCATTTCCAGCCACATCAAGCGTAGGATTGTTGGGTCACATGGTATGAACCTCGAACTTAAGTTCGAGCCTTTGAATATTGCATCATCAGGGTCGAACTTAAGTTCGAGCCTCTTAGTTCCACCATATCAAGTTTTGGATTGTTGTGTCACATGGTTGAACAGTGTCTTGTGTGCAAAAGAACAAACAGGCTCGAACTTAAGTTCGAGCCTCTCAGTTCCACCATATCAAATTTGGGATTGTTGTGTCACATGATTGAACAGTGTCTTGTGCGCAAAAGAACAAACAGGCTCGAAGTTAAGTTCGAGCCTCAACATCAATTCAATTATGGGCGGTTCAAACTTAAGTTCGAGCCTCTCAGCTTTCCCAACCATATCAAGTTTAGGATTCTTGGATCACATGAGAGCCTCAACTTTTCTAGCCATATCAAGTTTAGGATTGTTGTGTCTTATGTGCAAAAGCATAAAGAGGCTCGAACTTAAGTTCGAGCCTTTCCAGCTGGTAGGCTCGAACTTAAGTTCGAGCGTCTTAGCTTTTCAAGCCATATCAAGCATAGGATTGTTGGGTCACATGGTATGAACCTCGAACTTAAGTTCGAGCCTTTTAATATTGCATCATCAAGCTTGAACTTAAGTTCGAGCCTCTCAATTCCACCATATCAAGTTTGGAATTGTTGTGTCACTTGACAGTGTCTTGTGTGCAAAAGAACAAACTGGCTCGAACTTAAGTTCGAGCCTCAGCATCAATTCAATTTCGGGCGGCTCGAACTTAAGTTTGAGCCTCTCAACTTTCCCAACGATATCAAGTTTAGGATTGTTGGGTCACATGATATGAGCCTCAGCTTTTCCAGCCATATCAAGTTTAGGATTGTTGTGTCTTATGTGCAAAAAAACAAAGAGGCTTAACTTTAGTCATGCCTTGCAACGTTTCTAGCCATATCAAGCGTAGGATTGTTGGGTCATATGATATGAACCTCGAACTTAAGTTCGAGCCTTTGAATATTGCATCATTAGGGTCGAACTTAAGTTCGAGCCTCTCAGTTCCACCATATCAAGTTTGGGATTGTTGTGTCATATGATTGAACAGTGTCTCGTGTGCAAAAGAACAAACAGGCTCGAACTTAAGTTCAAGCCTCTCAGTTCCACCATATCAAGTTTGGGATTGTTGTGTCACATGATTGAACAGTGTCTTGTGTGCAAAAGAACAAACAGGCTTGAACTTAAGTTCGAGCCTCAGCATCAATTCAATTACGGGTGGCCCGAACTTAAGTTCGAGCCTCTCAGCTTTCCCAACCATATCTAGTTCAGGAGTCTTGGTTCACATGATATGAGCCTCATCTTTTCCAGCCATATCAAGTTAAGGATTGTTGTGTCTTATGTGCAAAAGAACAAAGAGGCTCGAACTTAAGTTCGAGCCTTTCGAGGTAGCAGGCTCGAACTTAAGTTCGAGCGTCTTAGCTTTTCAAGCCTTATCAAGTGTAGGATTGTTGGGTCACATGGTATGAACCTCGAACTTATGTTCGACCTTTGAATATTGCATCATCAGACTCGAACTTAAGTTCGAGCCTCTCAGTTCCACCATATCAAGTTTGGGATTGTTGTGTCACTTGACACTGTCTTGTGTGCAAAAGAACAAACAAGCTCGAACTTAAATTCGAGCCTCAGCATCAATTCAATTTTGGGCGGCTCGAACTTAAGTTCGAGCCTCTCAGCGTTCCCAACCATATCAAGTTTAGGATTGTTGGGTCACATGATATGAGCCTCAGCTTTTCCAGCCATATCAAGTTTAGGATTGTTGTTTCTTATGTGCAAAAGAACAAAGAGTCTCGAACTTAAGTTCGAGCCTTCTAGCTTTTCCAGCCATATCAAGCGTAGGATTGTTGGGTCACATGATATGAACCTCGAACTTAAGTTCGAGCCTCTCAGTTCCACCATATCAAGTTTGGGATTGTTGTGTCACATGATTGAACAGTGTCTTATGTGCAAAAGAACAAACAGGCTCGAACTCAAGTTTGAGCCTCTCAGTTCCACAATATCAAGTTTGGGATTGTTGTGTCACATGATTGAAAAGTGTCTTGTGTGCAAAAGAACAAACAGGCTCGAATTTAAATTCGAGCCTCAGCAACAATTCAATTACGGGGGGATCGAACTTAAGTTTGAGCCTCTAAGCTTTTCCAACCATATCAAGTTTAATATTGTTGGGTCACATGATATGAGCCCTAGATTTTCCAACCATATCAAGTTTAGGATTGTTGTGTCTTATGTGCAAAAGAACTAAGAGGCTCGAACTTAAGTTCGAGCCTCTCAATTTTGACTTATGATCATATTAAGTTTGGGATTGTTTACTCATTTGATATGAGGCTCAAACTTAAGTTCCAACCTCTGAATTTTGATATTCCATCATCACCTTCGAACCTTTTAGGATCGAGCCTATAAATCAATTCAACTTTGAGTCTGTTGTGTCACATGATATGAGGCTCGAACTTAGGTTTGAGCTTCTAAGTTTTGAGTCATTGTGTCCTTTAATACCAAGCTCGAACTTGATTGTTGGGTCACATGATTTATGTGCAAAAGAACAAACAGGCTCAAACTTAAGTTCGAGCCTCAGGGCTTTTCCAACCATATCAAGTTTAGGATTCTTGTGTCTTATGTGCAAAAGAACAAAGGTTCGAACTTAATTTCGAGCATCCCAAAATTCAGTTGATTTCTAGGCTCGAACTTAAGTTCGAACCTCTTATTTTTTCAAGTCATATCAAGCTTAGGATTGTTGGTTCACTTGGTGCATCGCTCGAAGTTAAGTTTGAGCCTTTTAAGTTTGAGCTTCTCACTTTTGAGTCATTGTGTCCCTTAATATCAGGTTCGAACTCTAGTTCGAGCCTTTGTCAGTTTTCTTAATTCCACCATATCAAGTTTGGGATTGTTGGCTCACATGATATGAGGCTTGAACTTAAGTTCGAGCCTTTGAATATTTCATCATCAGGTTGGAACGTAAGTTCGAGCTTTCAAATCATATCAAGTCTAAGTCTATTGATTCATAAAATTTCACACTTGAACTTAAGATCAAGTCTCTTACCTGATCAAGTCTCTTATCTTTTTCAGCAAAACGAATAGTATTTTTAACTCAAATATATTTTCAAATTTGAACACAAGGGGCATGAACTTAAGAGGCTCGAACTTCGTAGATTTGATAATAATCTATAATCTAAAGTATAATAATTAGAGAGAATAGTATTGATAATAAATTTGATGACTATGAATGAGAAAGTTGATGTTATTGTATTGATATTGTTTGTTATTATGTTGATGTGATTTAAAAAAAAGTTTTTTCTTTGACTTCCAGGAGCAATGGAAAACACAAATGAATTTCAAAGCAATTTGATTGATAATGTATTTTCATTGGAAAATTTATCAAAAACAAGTGGGATGAAGGTTCCTTCAAATAGGATTAAGGTTCAGAAAACTTTTGATTTGACACATAAAGAAGACATGAAATGTTTTGTTGATACTTATGATCATGAAGGAAACTTCAAAGCAGATGTACATTTATTTATGACAGATGCAAGATCTACATATGGTGATATGGGCATCATTTTTCATGTTAAAGAAGATGTAAACGCACTAGGCACACCGTGTTTACGTGTAAAGTGCTTCTAGATGGTGAGAATATTAATGCGAATAAGTTCTGCTTATCATGGGAGACTTTTTGTTTGGATGATATGAAAGATAGTATTTCAAAGTTTGATCGATCATTAGGTTCAATTGGATTGATTGAATCAATAGAAGAATTAGTGAAAATTATAAAAGAAACCAAAAGATTAACACAAAAGTCAAAATCTTTGAAGAGAAGCTCAGATGTATTTGAGAGATCTAAGAAACAAAAGTTGAAAGGTTCTTCAAATAAAGATTTAGGATCATTATCAAAGTCTGTACAAAATGATGAAGATGTATCAATCGGACACTTAGATAATAGGAGTGAAGAAACCGAAGATACAGTAGTGTAGCCACAAGAAAATAAAATGATGGATTTACTACTTCAAAAACAAGAATACTATGCTTTCGGTTCTAATGAAGTATTTAATGTTGATGTAAAAAGATGTTTTCCAGAACCATCGAATTATGTATATCAAAAATTAAATACAGATTGGGTGCGTACATTAATGAATGATTTTGTCTTGGCTCCGAAAGAGAATGAAGTTCTTGCAGTTGTTATGCCTATTGATCTAAGTGTCAGAATACCTCTAAAAACTGTATCTCATGATGATATTGATAAAGTTGATTATTGGATAATATTTGGACAACATTCAATTAGTGCAGCAAAAACTTTCCAAATTGTTAATTCTCCAATGGTGATATTACAGTTACGACAACAATTTAGATATAGAAAAGCAAAAATTATAGTAAATTGTCCTCCAAAAATTTCAAGGGAGATATCTAAAGAGGCTAATTTGATGGTGGCAAAGTCATTACAGAAAGAACCATTTGTGGATCAAATTTTACAAGCTAGATCTCAATGGAAAGCAAACGTATGTCCATCCAAACCTCCTCCAGGTGTTAATCAGAGTAAAAGAGAAGTTATATCATGGCAGGTATGTTTATATTCTTTGTATTTTTTATGTTTTAGTTACTATATATTATTATTTTTTAAGACTTGTATTTATTTAAACTATATATGTTTTTTTTGCAGAATTTTGTAGAGACTACAGAGCAAACTTTACAAAAAGGATTTATAAAGAATGATTTACATCTTCTTTTATGCAATGATGAGGAATGGAAGAATTGGATATCAATAATGCATCTGTATAGTCAGAGGGTGTTGATATATTTAGGTGTGAACACTCTAGGACCGCCGGGGCACTTTTTTCCCTCTTTAGGTTTTTTTCCCCCGGCTTGTATATACGCCTATTGCCCTAATGGGCTACTTATCTTTGTACATTCTCTAGTAATACATTTAGTATTGTGTGTTTGTGCTCCAAGCTTCTTCTTCTTCCTTGTGCTGTTCGCGTGCTTCCACAGACGTCTATCTCCAACAATTAGTATCAGAGCAGGTTGTCGCTTCTTCTAGGGCGCCGTCGACACTCCTCCGTTTGCAGTCTCAGATTTGCATGAAATTTGGTGAGCATACTTAGGGTGTTTCCGAGATCAAAACACCCTCGGAAATTTGGTGAGCTTGTTTCAGCCTCCGAACGCACTATCGCAGTGCTTGTGCAGGTTATTTCGTCCTTTTGTGCCAAAGGTATATACCAGTTTCTGTTCGCCAGTTTAAGCGTCTCGAAGTCTACTACAAATCTAGCAGAACTCGTCTGGGCAGTTCCGTTCAACTTTTTGAGATACAGTGAATTTTCTGCATCAAGGTATTTTAGTCACCGGCCATGGCTTAAAGCAGTGATGTATTCCGTATGTTGGCTGTTGAGGATAAGTTGGATGGTACCAACTACCCATTATGGGCTTATATGATGCAACATGTACTGGTTGCAAAAGGATTGTGGAACATTGTGCAGGGTGTTGAAAGACGTCCTGTTACACCTGTAACGACAGGTACTGCAAATACAGGTGCTGGAGCTGATGAAGATGGTTTCGAAGATGATATTCCACAGATTCCTGTTCGTGCTGCTGTTTCTGTTGCACCTACTGCAGAGTAGATTCGCTGGGATGGCACAGATGCCCAGGCACATGCATTGATAGCTTTGTCTGTCAAACGTGCCATTATTCCTCACATTCGCTCTTGCAGAACAGCAAAGGATGCTTGGGATACACTTACCACTTTGTACCAGGCTAGGAATGAGGCTCGTGTTGCTTACCTCCGAAAATAGTTGGAGAGTGATCACATGAATGAAGGTGATTCTATGGGCAGTTTCCTAACGAAGATCAAAGATTTGAAGGAATAGTTGATTTCTGCTGATGAGGTTATACCAGATAGCTCACTTGTGCAGACCGTTCTGAATGGTCTTCCTGATTCATATTAGAGTTTTGCTTCTACTCTTTGGTTGATGATGAAAGGCAATCCAAATGCCTTGTCATTTGAGGAGTTAGTCTCTGTTCTGTTGCAGGAAGATCAGTCCAGGCAGAACAGGTCCGTTATGTGTGTTGCACATCAAGCCTTCCTAGCTAGTCAGAAGGGCAAAGGAAAATGGAGCTCTTCTACGAGTAAGCAGAAATCTGCAAATGCTGCACAATCGAAGAACCAGGATAAAGATGAGAAGAAATCAGAAAAGAAAAAATTGTTCTGCAAGTATTGTAAAGGAAATGATCATATTATAAAGAACTGTCCAAAACTGGCTGCTAAAGAGGCAAAGAAGAAAGAGGCTAGAATGGTTGTTGCAGAGGCCTCTACACCAAAAACAGAGTCTGCAAATCTTGTGCAGGAAGAAGAATGGGCGTTTACTACTGTCTGTAGTTTTGACCCATCTTCTCATGATCAGTGCATGTCTGCAGTAGATTCAGATGTTTGGTACTTTGAGAGTGGGGCGACCAAACATATTACCTTGCAGCGCAGTTTCTTCTCTTCACTCGAGCCTGCCCCTAAAGGGAATACTGTCACATGCGCCAATAACTCCTCTTATCCTGTTATGGGAGTTGGTAAATCATTCTCACTACTGCTGATGGTAGTTCTTTCACTTTGTCAGATGCTTTATTTGTGCCAGGGATAAAAAAGAACATGTTATTAGTTTCTGCATTAGCCAAGATTGGCTTGGTTGTGAAATTCATTGATGACAGGTGTACAGTCCATGATCTCTCAAATGGTGATGTGATTATTGCTTCTCGCATTTTATGTCATGGGCTGTATAAGCTCATAGACTATGAAAGATGTGTGAATGATTCGGCATGTGCAATTCATGATTCTCAGGCTATGTCAGATGCAAAGCTTTGGCATGCACGCTTTGGTCATCTGAATTTTGCTAGTTTGTTACGCCTGCAAAAATTTGAAATGGTGTCCTCTTTGCCCAAACTTGAGGCACCTGGAAAACATGTTTGTGAAGGCTGTATTTTGGGCAAAATGCAGCGTTCTTCCTTTCCAAAAGATGGTTTAGTTCGGGCTACGTAGAAATTGCAGCTTGTACATAGTGATGTCTGTGGTCCTATGCAGACACCCTCTTTTGGAAATTACCTTTACTTCGTGACTTTCATTGATGATTTTTCCAAGCATGCATGGGTATATCCACTCAAAACAAAGTCCGAAGTGTTCATCTGCTTCAAAGAGTTTTTGGTTTTGGCTGAAAATCTGTCAGCATATAAAATGGGCACCCTCCGTTCTGATCGAGGGGGGGAATATATGTCTTCAGATTTTAATGCATTTCTGGCTGAACGTGGGATAAAACACCAGTGTACAGTGCCATATACACCTCAACAGAATGGAGTTGCTGAACGAAAGAACAGGTCACTCATGGAGATGGCGAGGTGCATGGTCAAAAGTTAGGCTCTACCACACAGTTTCTGGCTTGAGGCTGTCATGTGTGCAGCATATGTACTGAACAGGTGTCCCACTAAAGCGTTGCAGTCTATCACTCCATATGAGGCTTGGCATGACCACAAGCCATTTGTTGCTCATCTGCGTGTTTTTGGTTGTTTGGCATATGCATTAGTGTTTGGACAACATCGCAAAAAATTGGATGATAAGGTAGTAAAATGTATTTTTGTTGGGTATAGTTCTGAAAGTAAAGGCGATCGTCTGTATCATCCACAGACTAAAAGCATTCTGGTTAGTCGTGATGTTGTCTTTGTGGAAGATGCTATTCACCCATTGCTTTCATGTACTAAGGAGACATATGTTAGCTCCAAAGACATGTATGATACGTTGATGCCTCTTTTTACAGGTGGACAATCTAGTGCTAGTCCTAATGAGGCAACTTCTCAGCCTTTGCAGGTTTCATATGATGATGTAGATCATTTTATTTCTGATGCAGATTTACATGATGCACTTATTGATGAGAGAGCTGATATTGAGCAGGCAAAAACTATGCCAAAATGGTTGGTGCAGACTTTGCGTGACAGCAAATTAGATGCACCTTTGTCATATCGTACTCCTTCAGGCTCTCATAGTGCCTCCTCTGTATCAGATTGCTATGCTATGGTTGCGTCTAGTCTTTGTGATGAGAATGAGCCTGTTTCTTTTGATGAAGCACAGAATTCTGAAAATTGGATGGTTGCCATGCAATCTGAATATGATGCTATAATGAAGAAAGGTACATGGTCTTTATGTGACTTGCCTCCTGGCAAGAAGGCCATTGGCACTAAGTGGGTATACAAGCTGAAGCGTAAACCTGATGGTAGAGTTGACAGGTATAAGGCTAGGCTTGTTGCAAAGGGTTATGCGCAGGAAAGAGGCATTGATTTTGATGAGACCTTTGCATCTACATGCTGTATGACTACAGTTCAGAGCATTTGTGCACTTGCAGCCCATCATGGTTGGAATGTACATCAGTTGGACATTAAAACAATATTTCTAAATGGTGACTTGCATGAAGAAGTGTATGTTTTTCAGCCCCGTGGCTTTGTGCAGAAAGGGCATGAAAACCAGGTTTGCAGGTTAAAGAAGGCATTATATGGTTTAAAGCAAGCACCACGTGCTTGGTATGAGAAGATACATGCCTATCTGATTGCACATGGTTTTGAGAACAGTCCAACTGAAAGCACCTTATATGTTAAACGTGCTAATGATGTGCTTCTGATCATTGTTGTCTATGTTGATGACATGCTGCTCACTGGTCCTATTGAGACACATATTGCTGATTTTAAGGCTGATTTGCATGCCTCATTTGAGATGTCTGATTTGGGGCATTTGCATCACTATTTGGGCATTCAGTTTATGCACGTTGATGGTGGAATGGCTTTGTGTCAAAGGAAATATATTGACACATTATTGCAGCATTTTGGCCTTGAAGACTGTAAGCCTATTGCCACTCCTATGGAGACAGGTTTACGATTGAGTCTTCATGATGCTGGAGATGCATTTGATGTTGTTCTCTATCAGCAGGCTGTTGGATGCTTGATTTACTTATGCATTACTCGGCCAGATATTCAGTTTGTTGTCTCATAGATGAGCAGGTTTATGCATTGCCCAGGAGTCACGCATTAGAAAGCGGTTAAGCACATCTTTCGCTACTTGAGTGGTACTCGCCTACTTGGGTTGTTTTATCCCAAGGGGGGATCACTACCGCCAGATTTGCATGCTTTTTCTTACTCAGATTCGGTTGGTTGCTATGACACTCGTGTGTCCACCAATGGTTTTTGCTTCATGCTTGGTAGCTCATGTATATCTTGGTTGAGCAAGAAGCAGCCTACTGTGGCCACTTCCAGTTGTGAGGCTGAGTATAGGGCAGCTTTCACAGCGACTGTTGAGTGTGTGTGGCTCAAACGCCTTTAGCTGATTTGGGTGTTGGCCAGTCTTCTACCACCACCATCTTCACTAACAGTTAGAGCACATTGGCAGTTGCGAGGAACCCTCTCTTCCATGCTCGCACTAAGCACATTGAGGTGCATTATGACTATGTCAGGGAGAGGTTCTCTGCAGGGGAGATCAGCTTGGCATATGTGCCCACGCAGGAAAACATTGCAGACCTTTTCACGAAGGCTCTGCCTAGGGAGAAGTTTGAAGCTTTCGGCAAAGCTTTGGGCTTACTTCCTTTTGTGGAGTGATTTCCACATAGCTTGGCACTTCCTTATACATGAGTGCCAGCTCCTTGTTCACCGCATCACGCCCAGGGGGGATTTGTTGATATATTTAGGTAGTGATGTGTGTGAACACTATAGGACCGTCGGGGCACTTTTTTCCCTCTTTAGGAGGTTTTTTTCCCCCGGCTTGTATATACACCTATTGCCCTAATGGGCTACTTATCTTTGTACATTCTCTAGTAATACATTCAATATTGTGTGTTTGTGCTTCAAGCTTCTTCTTCTTCCTTGTGTTGTTCGCGTGCTTCCGTAGACGTCTATCTCCAACAGAGGGCACTGCCAAATACAAAGGGTTAAGTGCCAAATAGCAAAAGAGATTCAACAAAAGATGTTATATCGACATCTGCAAAGATGGTAGAAATGAAAGTTGGTCAATTAAAGCAGGCACCAGGGACGGTTATATTAGGTCCGACATTATTCAGATGTATTGCAGGTTTAGACAATAAAGAAATTTTAGAAATTCAAAAGGCAATTTTAGAGAAGAACATTTTGTTAAAAAAGGAAAAATCATTGAGCCACATGGTTGACATGGAAGAAATGTCATGGATATTAAAGACAGATCGTGTCTTGAAAAATGCTATAATTGCATTTTTTATTGATTTAACAACAGAGGTTTTGACTTTGGAAAAGCTCTGTGAGAAATAAAATATCACAGACATACATTATGAAAAAATTAAAAGTTATAGTGAAACATTTGTGAAAGACTCATTAAACAGGGCGAAGAAGTTTCCTCCTTTACCAAAGGCTGCCATAACTTTGTTGAGTCATTTGTATAGAGTTGCAATGGGAATAAAGACCACAGAAAATGTTATTACATGGTCAATCTATGGATTTAGTTTGGATTTGAACAAGGTGGAAAGTTTTTGTGCAGAGCAAGTTCTGCCATTCAATATTGTTTTCTTTCGGTTTGATTCAGAACTATACAGTTTACATAGTTGAGAATGCATTTCAGCAACGTTCTTCTCCATATTGTTTTTTGCACTCAACTAGATGAATTTCGAGATAGAATATGTTCTAGTATCTTTTTTTTATTTCCTCTATGTCCATATGCTTGTGGAAGGAGCTCAACATACAGCTACAAAAATGACTTTCAAAATTGGAGCCACTCAGAGTAGTAATCCTTCTATTAAAGGACAGATGGATTTTGCAATGGTGCATGTACATTAGCAAAGAGGATAATTATCAGATGATTGATAGAATAGATCAAACAAATCTAAATATTTTTGCTCATAAAGGTCTGGATGAATTCATAGAAAAAAATTATATTGATGATTTCATCAATAGTTTTGCTCATGAAGACAGCTATGTCATAGAGTTGTATTGTCGAGGAGTTGTTCTTTAAAGGAGTTTATCTAAAAAAAGGAGATGTTTTGGTATATGTTTAGATGTTGAAGAAAAACAATTCGAATCAATTTGCTCCTCAGTTTCTGAGAATGACCCTTCTTTGCATCAATGGTGTGATATCAATAATCAAGATATAGATATCAGGAATCAAGATAAAGATAATACAAATGTGTTGGAGAATGTTGACGCTGAGATTGATGTACAACCTAGTGGAGAAGAATCAGAAAGTAATCAGGATGATACAGAAACCAATGAAGATATTGTTACAATGGATGAAGATATTGCAGGTACTTCAAATGTATGAGAAGGAAAAGTAGCTTGAGAAAATATTGATTCCATGTAATGTACTAAATACCATAATTTTCAAAGTATATTTTTTCTTTATATGCTAGTGATGATTGCATTTCTTGAACAATAGAATTTTATTTTGAATATATTAGCTTGTTGAATAACGTGATGTGAATCGATTATATTTAAATCTTTTTATTTATTGTTAATATCATATCCTTGTGAGTTAAAGTTAGACATCTCTTGTCTATTCGAGTAATTTAAGAATTATTGTTTAAAATAGATATGCATGATTTATGACTCTTTTGTTCGGAAAAATATGAAACATATTATTTTTAAAATTATGATGCATTTGATTAAACACAATTTCAAAATATACGGTTAAGATGCAAATATTGAGCTGTGCAGTTTTTAAAATCAAAAGCTTATTATTTGAAGTAGATGCATAGAGAAATTAATTATAAGTGTTTAGAAAGAGAAATTAATAGATAGATAGAGAAATTAATAGATGGATTTTTATCATAAAGAGAAATTAATTGAGAAAATAAGTATTGACATGTCTGCACATTGTACTGATTATTAATATGTATCTTTTGGATTTCTTTTTATTATAGATGTTAACAAAAATAAACATTTCATAAGTGAAGATGGTATTGGAAAGCTTATCGGTCATTTCGAGGATGAAACGAGTAGTCTGCATGAGCAAAGCTCTTTTCAAACATCAGATAAGATATCTAATGTTATGGAGAAACAACATGCTAGGCCTTTTTGGATTTTACCAAGTATATTGTGAAATATTTATAATTATTTTATTCATATTTAACTCATTTATTGATTATATATCAATAAGTTATCTTAAAGCATTGTTTTTAGTTATTGTGTATTTATTATCCTCATTGTTTGATATATGCAGAGAATATCTATCATCCACTTCATATAAGGAACAATTTTCTCCTTCTCGATCTAAATGCCCTTTTGTTCAACGAAGATACAAGATGGAACAGATAAGAGAAAGATTATGTCAAAAATCATTCAAATATTGATGACAAAGGAATATTTATAAGTCGGAGATATTTTGAATTTTTAGATTCTATTCTTCAACACTTTCATGTTGGTGTTTGGTCATCCACATTTAAAAATAATATTTTGAATAATGTGAGATTCATTGAGAAACGTACAAAAAAAAGATATTCTTTTTTTATGGTGTGGAGTCAAGAAGATTATTATATGGATCACATTGAAGAAATATATAAACCAGATCAACTTATCATTAATGATAATTTCTTCAAAGGTTCTATCCCAATAGAAAATTGCATCTACATTACCCCTTATCAAGCAAGACATGATCATTCAGTACCGAGTGATCTTCTATCCTATGTTTTGAGCTTCATCCAAATAGATGATATTTTGCTAAATCAATCAGACAACCACTTATCATCAAAGAAAATGTTATATTTCCTATGTTTCAACTTGCAATGGAGAATTCATCATCTATGTTAGACCATGATATCTTGAGTGAATCAAATGATCAATCAAATAACTTGAGAGTATCTTCTTTTGATGACTCTGAAGTACATAATAATAGTGAGAAAAAGGTAGATGTTCCATTGAATTGCAACAAAATCGAAAAGGAACATAAAACAATAGAATCAACAAAGCTAGAGGTTCCATTTAATTGCAAGGAAATCGAAAAGGGAGATCTAGCAACAATAGCTTCAACATTTGGTGTTCCACTTTTAAATAAAGAGCAGCTAAAATTGTTACAAATGTGCTACAAAAATAAAAGCATGAGAGAAAATCTTGCAATAGTGTATGCTACAAGGTTGGGCTATCGACAAAGTCATTTCATAAGTGGAGTTGCAGCAAAAGCATACATAAAAAGGTTACAAAAGGCATACCTTAATTTAATAGGTAAAGAAATTCTTCATACAATAATGTTATTTTTATATCTACAATCAAATATTTATAAAATTTTTCTTTTGCAGGATAAAGAAAAACGTTGACAAGAAGGTGGATTATTAAACTTATCTCAAGATCTTTTGATTGATTTGAAGATAACCCATTTTTTTAATGTTAGTGTCCCTGTTCCATGAAAGATTGTTTTTCTTCACAAATAAACTTATAGCCATTAAAAGTAGATAAGTAAAAAACATGTAGATAGCTCCTAATGAAGAGGAAGATTTGTTTGTGAATCTTGTTATTGGATTATACTTCCTTGTCACTATTTCATCGTTCATATTTTCTTTATATATTTTTTATATTACACTTTATTATTTTTGGAATATAATATCATGCATTTAGCTAGCCTTAGTCTACTTTTGATTATATTGAATGTAAGAAAAACTATAAAAGGAAAGTGGAATCCCAATGAATATAAAATCATGCATTTAAATTAATTTTCTTATATTTTCTTATGTATTATCAATTTTACTTCACTATAAGTTTTGAATATTGAGAGAAATGATAATGGATTAATTAAACATATATTTAGTTACTGTAATTATGAAGTAATATAGAATGTAAAACAATTTAATTGATTTTTATATAAATCTAATTAACTTCAATTTTTTTTTCAAAACAAAATGCTGATTTGCATACAAACTACAAAGAAAACACAAGGTTGGCATTGATGTCTTGCTGGTCTTCACACATATATGAATCTTCATCAAGAAAGCAAGGATTTTCTTCATTCCCAAGAGATGAAAGAAGGGTATTCATACTAGAAATCAATGGCATTTTGCTCAAGATAATTGATAAGGAAAGGGGTGATCTATTACTTGAATCTTTGCAAAACCATATGAATTTTATTGAAGAGAACACAAGAATTGCGCATTACGTTCGCAAGGATGCATTATATTTCTTGGATTTTTGTATGGATCTTTTTGAAGTGTGGATTTGGACCACAAAAAGAGTGTCGATAGCTCAAAGAACACTTGCACTATGTTTTCCAAAACACCATCAAAGATTTCATATTTTAGCAGGTTAGGGTGCATGCCAAAAAACTGATATCCGTATCAGATATAAGTCTGTACATCATAAGAACTTGGACACAATTTGGAAAATTTATCCAGATTTGGATGAAAATAATACCATTATTTTTTATGATACATTATATCATGTGATTTGGAATATGAAAGGCACTTACGTAATTCTACCAAAGCTGTGCAGGCAATCATCAGAGGAGTTGGAAAACTTTTTATCCAAAACAATGATTCCTTGGCTTTATGGATGGATTTGCTCAAAGAACAGACGTTCTTATACATGCAATACAACTGTAAATCAGAGACCTTGTGATAGAGAAACATATTATGTACTTGAACAATACATTAAGAAACGATATCAATGATTTTAAAATATTTGAACATCATGTATTTTATTGGTGTTTTTAAACACCACATATTTTTGGGACTGTTCAACCAAGTGAAAAATTATTGGTAGCCTTAATTGCATATATTTGAGTTATTATTGAATTTGATTTTTTTTCAAAGGTCTAAATCAGTATGATAGATTTATTATAAAATTATATCAAATAATCTTTTCATGTGTTAAACAACATAGTATTGACATAATTTTCATATCATTCACCTGAATGAATAATTATTAGTATGTCAAATTGCATATTATTGAGTATTGTTAAATTAGATCTAAATTCATGTGGTTGCTTTTGTTTTAAGTGGAGGTTCAGCCGAGGCCTACTCCTCCGGGCTTTAACTTTGAAATCGCAATTGTATAAGTAAGAGTATCTGTGGGACCCAGCTTATCCCATAAGAATAGGGGTTTACATAGCTCGATTAAATTGCAATCACAACTATCGCGAAGAAGGACAAACGGTGGCACATCAACAATAAGATACAACTTTCCATGTTAAACATGTCCCTTACATGTGCTGATGGGGGTTGAACCCTCGTCCCCGCCTCAAAAGCTGAGAGGCCCAACCACCCAAACAAGCGACCTAGGACCAAATTGAATATATTTATTGTTTATATTAAATTATGAGCTCTAAATTCATATTAGGATAGATTAGTTATACAATTAAATTTAAATCAATTTATTGATTTTTAGAACATCATATTTTGGGATATTGATTTTATGAGCATTTATTGATATATCAAATAATGTATAATTGACCTATTATTATTGAATTGGATAATAACAGGCTTCATATTTAAAAACCAATTCAAGGGTGAATGCTTTTCTTTGTTTATTCATATTCCGTGGTGTTTTTTTAAATAAGCTCATCAACTAATATTATTTTTTGTCTATTGAAAACTTAAAACATTTTAACAAAAAGAAGATGTATTCATGACTTGATCTTTGTAAGAAGAATATAACATAGAAATTATAAGTTAATACCATCACTTGTATTATAAATGGGACTTGAATAATTCCCAAATTTTCATGAATAGGCCTTATATGACTTAAATTGGAAAACTCACTAAGTATATTAATTAATAGGAATACTTCTTCAGATTTAGCTTGATTTGATGACTTTAGATTATCCTCTAGTTCTTTGAATTGTAATTCAAAATCCAAAATCTTACTCTTAATTAAGTCTTCCATAGTAGAGTTCTTCTCATTTGTATTTAATTTAACTATCTTCTTCTTACCCATTGAAAATCAATAAAAATAAGTCTCAAAAGATAGATCAATACCTGAAAGATAGCTCGAAGAAGAGGCTCAATGTGAATGTGTGTGTAAACTTTATACAATTTGAGTTGCTTAAATTCTAATACATCAAAATCTATTGAATTAATGTGCAAACCTCTCCGCTTCAGATGTCGATGAGAGGGTGGCAAGAAGAGGATTACCACTTGCTTATTCCCGTGGAGGCGCTCAATAGAGCATAAGCTAAGCCCTCGACACCCAAGAAATTACAAGGTTTTAGAATCAAGCTGCCACTCCCATGGAAGAAGCCCACGACTATTTGCTAACTTTGTCAAAGCATATGAACATAGATAGAAACTATACGTAACTGAGTTGCAATGCCGTTGTTCACGTCAGTTTCAAATGTGGGAGTGATTTGTGATGATTGGTGGATCAATTCAATCATCTCTCTAACTGCGCACGCAGGGTGCTTGGAGCAAGCTCAGGTATCGTGGAAACTCAAAGACCTCAAACCAAACTCAGAATCATTAATCAGATAAATCATGATTTGCTAACATATCTAAGCTTTGTGTTGTGTTGAGGGATTGGATATCCTTACATGTTCAATCAACTAACTCGGTTGTGAACTAGTATTCTGTAGAAGGAAACAACTCAATTCACCATGATAGATTCCTTGATGCAGGAATAGATGTAGTGCCTTGTTGCATGTCATGCATAAATGGAGCAAAGCTATAGTTATTAGACACTCGCTTTTCACACAATTCTCCTATCAATTGGCTAGGAACTTTCTTTGAGCAGACAAATTCCATGTTATTTGTTTTAATATATATATGTACGATCGAAGTTGCTGAAGTTAAAAAAACATTTCCTAATTTCTGGAACATATAGATTCACACAGTACTAGGTCCCGTCAAGTGTTTTTCTTTATCGATTCCTTATTTCATGTGCTAAATCATTAAACCTAGAGGAGATATTAACTTACAGGAATGGAACACCACTCAACAGAGATTCCCAAAGTGACAAAGTTGTGAAAAAGGAAAGAACTGTAGTATGCATAATAACTATCCAGATCAATTATAATTGAAAAAAAAACATAAATCTTACCAAAACTTCCACATCATAAATTCGTTCGTCAATTGAACATTGCAAATCTTGATATGACCATCCTTGTTTCATATGATCAACAACTCAACTTTATTCTCTGTTATTCTCTGAGATTTGTACGACATTCAAAGTAGAATTTTGATCTGAACGCAGAATTGCATCACCTTAGATTACTTTCAGAGAGAGATTCTTCAATCACAGAGCACTCTCTCATTGCTTTGAATTTGTATCATCTCCTCATCATTCTCAGTGCATCTTGTTCAAGCTTTAAAAAAACATCAATAATTACTTCAATATGACAGTCCGTTGATCATCTCAGCTTCAGAATTGATAGAGAAACACTCATTTAAAGCTTTGCCATAAGTCGCATGTTGAATACGGTATGGTTGTTGCCAGAATTTGACAAAGAACCAAGAATTTGAGTTACTTTCTTCATTAGAGCATCAAACAGGACCCATCAAGTTCTTCCGATTTCCTCAAATCGTTAGCATCTCTCACAAATCATGGTGCGACGCTTCCCTTGCAACTATCAACTCTTCGCTCCCAGTTTTGTCAGAGTTGCACTCCTTGAATCTTCTACTCATACACACAGATAAATGTCAAAACCCCCACTTTTTGTTGACCGAATGTGTTGATATGCATGCTACGATAGACGATGTATCACTATCACAGTACTGTGCATCAGAGACTTGGTGTGGCTGAAGGGGCCTCCATTGAAGGTGTTCGTGAAGCCAGACATAGATTGCTTCGCACCAGCTCTCCCCTCGGCTCCTCAAGAGCATTAGAATTTCATCATGATCACCTCTTTTGACAGCGCTCTTTGTATGCCCCCTTTAGTGCTTCATGCTTCCGCCTCAATCATGCACCTCTGGAGCTCTGCCAACCAAATGAATCCCTTCCTTCCTTGCTTGCATGCATCCTCTTTTCTTTATCAGATCAGCAACAACGACCAACAGTATATTGGTGCCGTCACATAATGATCGATACTCTTCTGAAGAGTTTTGCACAGTTATCCCCCCCTCTCTACCAGAACATACACGCCACCTTTTTTAGATCTTCGTGAGGCAACTCCCTCTCTTTCATGCACCAGCCTTCCACTCGATTGCATGCCCTGCTCTCCATCCATTTGTTCACTTTCATATCCATAACTGTAGTAAACTCCGTCCATAACTGTAGTAAACTCCGTCATGAAGACTCGTGTAATTCCCAAAAAATAGTGGATGCAATACTTAAACTCCACCATGAAGACTCGAAAACTAATGCCATCAAATTCAGACGGGAGAGAAATAGACGCATGACCTAGCAAGGGTGGCAAATAAGATAACTTTTCTACTAGAGGAAATATCCTTATATAATATGGTCTGCAGGTATGGTTGTCGAAAGCACATTAGCTTCAGATAAGCTCTTCATTAAATGGTTTCACCTCCTTAGAAAGGCTCATCTCCTCCGTGTGTAAACCCAATAGCAGCCAAAGTAGTGTGTAAATAGTGGCCTTCGTAGCACTGCGTCCATTGCCACGAACTTCTTACTGTAAGTATGAATGAAGATCAACCATCTAATAAGTTGCTTCATCACTTCATGCATCACATCAGATCCATATGTAATTGCAATAAGGGGAATTCCTGTATTAGGCACAACATCCTCCAAGAAAACATGCATGGCATTAGCAGCAAACATATTGAGGACCTCATTCGCATCCTTTAATGTAAGTATGGATTCCATAGCTCCTTCATCTATACATAAATCATTTGGCGACATCTATTTATAAATACATTCATTGTATTAACATCTTTAAGAACATCAAGAACCTCATCAAATACAATTTCATCCATTATCACTTTCTTCTTGCATACCATTGGCATTCTCATCCAATCTTTCCATCAAGTCTTCATGATCTGACATTTCTAGCATCCAAATAGGGAGAGAGAGTCTCTCTAACATCCGTCCCTACTAAACCTGCACATCATCCCGATGGGCCACCCTACATATTCAACTAGAACATATCAAATTCTTTTGTAAATAAATTTTAAATTATCAAAGTTTTATTTTATCATGCATTCATACTTTGTGCATTTAAAAAGATTAGTACAAATCTTCAAGAAACAAAGTAGATATAAGTCATATAAATATCATGTTATATCTCTGAATCCACATTAAAACAAACATTTATAGGAATAAATCATAAGTGTTATACTCCTTCTGTTCATGTAACTTGCTTGGAATAAGTAACGTATCCTGCATAACAACATATACCAAAAAATTTTGCTCATCAGTTAATAGAATTATATGCCTCCTACTTTTATTTCCTATGGTCTGACTCTCCATTCATTTCTTTTTTTCATATCATTTCTTTCTTGCTTTATTACTTCATCCCAACTCAGCTCTTTATTTATTTTTAACAAATCGGCCTATATCAAAATTGGGTGCGAATCTTGGACTTGTCCACCCGGTCAAGTTTATTCCACTTGTCTGCCAACCCGACATAGCACACGACAAAACTATGTCAGCCCTACATGAAATCGATGTCAGCTCGTGGCTCTAATCACCCGACCAGAGTAACTCCACCCGCCTACCGACCCATGCAGGCACATAACAACATAAAGGTTAGGCCTATGATGAAACTAGCGTGAGCTCGTGTCCTTGATCACCCGACCAAGGTTGTTCCACTGGCCTACTAGCCCAACATAGTGCACCAACTACAAACACATACATATATGCTAATTGGGTATGAAGTTTCATTTTTTTAATTCATTTACAGGTCAGATCTCATAAGGAATAAATAGTAAGATACAAAAGTCCCACTTACTAATGGATAAGATTTTCAGCATATACATGTATTCATAATAAGGCTACCATTTCTTCCACAAGCTTCCAATTCCAAAATTTATATTTAACTATCTGATTTAATTCATATAAGAGGTACAAGTTTTTCATGCATCAATCATAAATATATCAGATATTTAATATCTTAAATTCTACTTGATTTGTTTTTTAAACAAATTTGAACATATCCTTTTAACTCATTCAGTAATGCAGTGCATATAATAAAAAAAATCTTATATTAAAACTTTTTCACGTGACTGTTTTTATTCATCTTTTACGTTGCCTGTCATTTATACATTTCTTCGATTGCCTAGATTTTAGGCTTCATCTTCTATCTTCAAATCTCTAGTTTTTCTCAAAACTCTTCAACAAAATTCCTGTAGATAATCATAACTACAAACTACAAGTTAAATGGTTTTCATTACTCATTATTTATCATCAACTTATTTTCACATCATCATCATATTTTGCCATCATAATAGTGGTAAAAGAAAATCCTTTTATTAATCATATTCATCATTATAGTGATCATCATAATTTTGGTATAGAAAACTCATAGTATAATTATCATGGGATGTTCATATATTTTCTCAATGAAGAAAAAATCATTAAAAAACATCAAATAGTTTCATTGAAAATAAGAATTTCACATCTTAATAAAGAAAAGCGCAAACAATTAACACATATACCGTTTGAAAGCAAAAAGTTTTCATCAATTGTTACTACATTTTTCAATCATAGGAAATTATTTAGAAGAATTTTTATCAAACATTCTTCAAGCATCAATGTTTCATATTTTGAATCATAACTTTAGTAAACAAAAAACTCATAATAAAAAACTCATAGATATAGAAAACCACAAGAAAATTATTCTATCAATTTCTTTTCCCTCTTATTCATAAGTTTATAAGAGTTTTTGATATTTTGTACAATGTTCAAAATAGCCTCTTGTACCCATTTTCCAATATTTTTGTCATTATCCATTTTAGTATAATCAGTTTTATCATATGTTTGAAATTTGAATTCATCAAATGTATCTTGATCACAACCATTCTCATTCTCTAAGATTTTAAGTTCATCATTCATAATATGTATGTCTTCTCTTTCATCAACTTTTATTGATTTTTGAAGTTCATTTTCATCATTCTTTATATTTACACATTCATCTTTATTAATCCTTTTGAATGTACTTTGACCATCCTTTTTATCAAGAGATTTAGTTTCATAATGAGTGTTACTTATAAATTTTGGTTTTAGAAGATCATTATTAAAGCATGTACCTTGACTTTCAAATTTGTTCATAGATTTTAATGCTCTCTTAATGTTGTTATATATTTTAGGTCTAAATTTAGTTTGGTCAAAGTATTCTCTCATCCCTCCTCTACCTAAGTTTAAATGAAAAGGTAATTGGGTTTGGAAGTCACAAATCTTAAGGTCATGTGTAATAACTAAGTGTAATTTGCATGCATCATCATTAAAAAGACAATCATTATACACATGACCTAACTGATCACACCAAAAGCATCTTGTTGGACATTTCATTCTCCTATGCATAGCCCTAGGGATGGATATCCTACGCTCCAACATACCGTTGTTTTCATGCACTTTTGTAGATAAGGTTTGAGATTCATGTTCATGCTTGCATTTTACATCTAGGTAATTCATTTATGTGTTTGGTCAATTTATCAATTTGGATTTTGAAATTTGAAACAACTTCTTTTAACATACCACACATCACATGACTTAAATTGGAAAACTCACTAAGTTTATTAATTAATGGGAATACTTCTTCAAATTTAGCTTGATTTGATGACTTTAGATTATCCCCTAGTTCTTTGAATTGTAATTCAAAATCCAAAATCTTATTCTTAATTAAGTCTTCCATAGTAGGGTTCTTCTCATTTGTATTTAATTTAACTTGAAAGTCTTCCATAGTAGAGTTCTTCTCAAAAGATAGATCAATACCTGAAAGATAGCTGGAAGAAGAGGCTCAATGTGAATGTGTGTGTAAACTTTATACAATTTGAGTTGCTTAAATTCTAATACATCAAAATCTATTGAATGAATGTGCAAAGGTCTCGGCTTCAGATGTCGATGAGAGGGTGGTGAGAAGAGGATTACCACTTGCTTATTCCCGTGGAGGCGCTCAGAGCATAAGCTCAGCCCTCGACACCCAAGGAATTACAAGGTTTTAGAATCCAGCTGCCGCTCCCATGGAAGAAGCCCGCAACTATTTGCTAACTTCATCAATGCATATGCAAGAAGATAGAAACTATATGTACCTGAGTTGCAATGCCGTTGTTCATGTCAGGTTCAAATGTGAGAGCGATTCGTGACGATTGGTGGATCGATTCAATCATCTTGCTAACGGCGCACGCAGGGTGCTTGGAGCAAGATCAGGTATCGTGGAAACTCAAAGAACTCAAATCAAACTCAGAATCATTAATCATATAAATCCAAATTTTCATTCGAAAAAAAAAAGATTAATGTATATGTGGAAAAAAGAACTTTTTGCCCCTTCAAGAACCATTCATCTTTAATCATGAATTGATTAGCATTTTAATGGAAGCAACCTTATCATATCATCAAGAGCTGAATTCATGACATGTTCTGAATACACTTGTCAACGTGACATGATCAAATGAGAATATCAAGCTATGTGCAAAACACACAACATGTTACAATCCATTTGAATACATGCGCATACATAAAAGTTGACCTTTAAAAACGTAAAGTTCGATTTCCTGAAACCTTAACGTTCGTCTGCAACATTTGTGAGTATTTTAAATAGTGTATGCAATCAAGGAAAATCATCAATATTAAATCATCTTGCATGTACACTGGTTAATGTTCAATTGGTGTAGAACTTTAATACCGTATGATTCTATTATACAATTCAGAACAATTAAAAACATGACTTACAAATGATTAACTCTGAGTAATTGAACTCATGCTTAACACAACAAAACTTCGCATGATTTGCTAACATATCTAAGCTTTGTGTGGTGTTGAGGGATTGGATATCCTTACATGTTCAATCAACTAACGCGGTCGTGAACTAGTATTCTGTAGAAGGAAACAACTGCATTCACCATGATAAATTCCTTGATGCAGGCATAGATGCAATGCCTTGTTTCATGTCATGCATAAACCGAACAAAGCTATAGTTATTAGACACTCGCTTTTCACACAATTCTCCTATCAATTCGCTAGGAACTTTCTTTGAGTGGACAAATTCCACGTTATCTCTTTTAATATATGCATGTACGATCGAAGTTGCTGACTCACTAAGTTTATTAATTTATAGGAATACTTCTTCAAATTTAGCTTGATTTGATGACTTTAGATTATCCCCTAGTTCTTTGAATTGTAATTCAAAATCCAAAATCTTACTCTTAATTAAGTCTTCCATAGTAGAGTGCTTCTCATTTGTATTTAATTTAACTATCTTCTTCTTACCCATCGAAAATCAATAAAACTAAGTCTCAAAAGATAGATCAATACCTAAAAGATAGCTCAAAGAAGAGCCTCAATGTGAATGTGTGTGTAAACTTTATACAATTTGAGTTGCTTAAATTATGATACATCAAAATCTATTGAATGAATGTGCAAACATCTCCGCTTCAGATGTCGATAAGAGGGTGACGAGAAGAGGATTACCACTTGCTTATTCCCGTGGAGGCGCTCAGAGCATAAGCTCAGCCCTCAACACCAAAGGAATTACAAGGTTTTAGAATCAAGCTGCCACTCCCATGGAAGAAGCCCGCGACTATTTGCTAACTTCCTCAATGCATATGCAAGCACATAGAAACTATACGTACCTGAGTTGCAATGCCGTTGTTCACGTCAAGTTCAAATGTGGGAGCGATTCGTGATGAGTGGTGGATCAATTCAATCGTCTCCCTAATGGTGCACGCAGGGTGCTTGGAGCAAGCTCAGGTATTGTGGAAACTCAAAGAACTCAAATCAAACTCAGAATCATTAATCAAATAAATCCAAATTCTCATTTAAAAAAGAGATTAACGTATATGTGGAAAAAAGAACCTTTTTGCCCCTTCAAGAACCATTCATCTCTAATCATGAATTGATAAGCATTTTAATGGAAGCAACCTTATCATATCATCAAGAGCTAAATTTATGAAATGTTGGGAATACACTTGTCAACGTGACATGATCAAAGCAGAATATCAAGCTATGTGCAAAACACACAACATGTTACAATCCATTTGAATACATGTGCATACATAAAAGTTGACCTTTAAAAACATAAAGTTTGATTTCCTGAGACCTTAACGTTCGTCTGCAACATTTGTGAGTATTTTAAACAGTGTATGCAGTCAAGGAAAATCATCAATATTAAATCATCTTGCATGCACGCTGGTTAATGTTCAATTGGTGTAGACCTTTAATATCGTATGATTGTATTATAGAGTTCAGACCAATTAAAGCCATGACTTACAAATTATTAACTCTGAGTAATTGAAATCATGCTTAACACAACAAAACTTCACACGATTTGCTAACGTATCTAAGCTTTGTGTTGTGTTGAGGGATTGGATATCCTTACATGTTCAATCAACTAACTCGGTTGTGAACTAGTATTCTGTAGAAGGAAACAACTCAATTCACCATGATAAATTCCTTGATGCAGGCATAGATGCAATGCCTTGTTGCATGTCATGCATAAGCCGAACAAAGCTATAGTTATTAGACACTCTCTTTTCACACAATTCTCCTATCAATTCGCTAGGAACTTTCTTTGAGCGGACAAATTCCACGTTATCTGTTTTAATATATGCATGTAGGATTGAAGTTGCTGAAGTTAAGAAAACATTTCCTAATTTCAGGAACATATAGATTCACACTGTACTAGGTCCCATCAAGTGTTTTTCTTTATCGATTCCTTATTTCATGTGCTAAATTATTAAACCTAGAGGAATTATTAATTATCCAGATCAAATAACTATCCAGATCAATTATAATTGAAAAAAAACATGAATCTTACCAAAACTTCCACATCATAAATTCGTTCGTCAATTGAAACTCTTGATATGACCATCCTTGTTTAATATGATCAACAACTCAACTTTATTCTCTGTTATTCTCTGAGATTTGTACAACATTCAAAGTAGAATTTTGATCTCAATGTAGAATTGCATCACCTTAGGTTACTTTCAGAGAGAGATTCTTCAATCATAGAGCATTGTCTCATTGTTTTGAATTCGTATCAGCTCCTCATCATTCTCAGTGAAGCTTGTTCACGCTTTAAAAAAACATCAATAATCACTTCAATATGATAGTCCGTTGATCATCTGAGCTTCAGAAATTCATTGAGGAACACTAATTTAAAGCTTTGCCATGAGTCGCATGTGTCATGGACAAAGGAAACCATCTTGAATCTCAGATTTCATGTGAATCCTATATCTCATGATTGGTTCCGAATTTGCAGAAACTAATGCTTCTATTGTGTCTGGAACGTGCCAAAACCCTAAGATCGACTGTCTTCTTGCTTGATTCTGACATCCAGAGACCATGCTTCGAGTTTATGACATCATGATGACATCATCAAGTCGCAACCGCCCTTGAAAACCTATATAAGGAGGGGTTGGCCACATTCATAATCAGTCTTGCCAATACCAGTCTTGGGAGCTCAAGGAGTCATGACCACCAAGTAACTACGCTCCAAGTTCTAGTTCCTCTTCTTGTCTTGTTCCTTGTTCCAGTCCTATCTAGCCTTGTATCTTGGACATCTAGTCTTGTCCTCTTGTAATCTCGTAGTACGTGATCTTGTCGAGTTCTTTCTTGTATCTAGTTCATCTCCCGAAAGGGAGTTCTTGTAACCTAGAGATCTTGTTTCATCTTTACGATCGTGGGTTGTGGGATCTCTTGTATCATCTCTAGTCGAGTTATTCATACCTATCAGTCCCGGGTTGTGGGACATCTTGTATCAGTCACGTATTCTTGTATCATTTCCCCTTCATGGGTGATCTTGTAATCAGAAGCGTATTTCAGAAATCTTGTCTATTGTAATCAGAGAGCACAATCTAGTGCTCCCCTGACATTTTGGAAAGATTATCGTCTATCCAAGACCAGGCATCATGGAGAATGCTTATGAACAGATTGTAGCATCACTTCAGAGTCTCCAACAACAAGTCGAAGACCTAAGTCATCGACAGACACAAGTCGAGATGAGACATCCAGTGCATGTAGGTGCACTCCTCCAAGAATTACAAGAACAAATCCGAGTCTTCAAGCAAATCAAGGGAGTATTCAAGTGAATCACTGGCCTAGTATATCATTTATGAAGGAACCCAAGATCTGCATGCCAGAAAAGTTTGATGGTGATCGCACAAAGTTCCGAGGATTCTTGCAACAAGTCAAATTGTACATCCGCATGTAGCCTGATAGATACCCTGATGATGCATCCAAGGTTGGTTTTATTGGAACCTTGCTCTATGGTCAAGCTTTATCATGGTTCGCCCCAATCTTGGAGAAGGATATGGCCGTACTTCATGACTATGAGGGGTTTCTTAGAGAGCTCATCGCCACATTTGGAGATGCAGACACGAGTCGAGTGGCAGAAAGAAAACTTCAGAAGCTACGTCAAGGTAACCGCCCTGCCTCTACCTATGCATCAGAATTTAGGCAGTTGATATGTGACCTCACTTGGCATGAAGATTATTTTATAAGACAATTTAGATGGGGCTTAAGAGATGATGTGAAGGACCTTCTACTCACAATGCCCGAGGTGAAGACATTGAATGAATACAACCAAGCTATTCAATGTGATAACCGCCTTTTTGAAAGGAAACAAGAAAAACAAGTAGAAGGAAGACCGTGCCAATGGAAACCTTTCCAGCCCACTCCTAGAGATGAGTCTATGCCCGAACCTATGCAGATAGATGTAACTGGGTTCCAGCCTCTAACACCACAAGAGAAACAAAGAAGGAGGGACAACAAGTTATGCCTGTATTGTGGAAACCTTGGCCACATTGCAGTTAATTGTCCCAACAAGAGAACGAACTCCAAAGTCGCAGCCACCCTTGTAGAGCAAGGAAATGAGGAAGTCCAATTGTAAAAGAGACTGTACAACCGGACCATGATATAAGAAAGGGTCTCATAATTCCAGCCACACCCGTAGAAACATGTCTTACCCCTGTCAAGTTAATCATGTCTGAGAAGACCCTTTCTCTTATAGCTCTGGTAGATTCAGCAGCCTCCTCATGTTTCATTGATGAAGGACTTCTTAAGAAACATGGAATTCCAGTACTTCAAAAGAACAGACCAGTAGTAGCTGAAGTAGTAGATGGACGGCCTCTAGCATAAGGGAATATAACCATGGAAACCATACCACTAAGAGTACACCTTGGTGACCATGATTCACACATATGTTTCAATGTAATATCAAGTCTAGTAAACATGGTTATCATCGGAATGTCGTGGTTAAAGAAAAAAAATCCAGAAATTAATTGGGAGAATAATAAAATCACCCGTCAAGATATCTAGAAGAACCCAAAATATGTTGGAGCCAAAGCCTTCATACATGTAGTAAGGAAGGAACCGACATATATGATCTATGCCATACCAACTCAAGAGCCCAAGAAAGATGATTCAACGAAGCTACCTGACCAATACCAAGGGTTTGAAGATGTCTTTGAAAAAAAGAATGCAGATATGCTCTCGAAACATAGACCTTATGATTGTGCCATAGAACTTCAAGAGGGAGCACAACCACCCTTCGGGCCAATCTATAGACTATCCCAAGAGGAACTTCAAGAATTATGTAAGAATATTGATGAGAATCTAGCCAAGGTTTTTATCAAACACTTGAAGTCCCCTGCTGGAGCCCCTATCCTATTTGTAAAGAAGAAGGATGGAACTCTTCGAATGTGTGTGGACTATCGTGGTCTGAATAAAGTTACAATAAAGAACAGATATCCTCTACCACTTATATCAGAACTCTTGGAACGGCTCGAAAAAGCAAAGTTCTTCACTAAGATTGACCTTCAAGGAGCATACAATCTTGTCAGGATGAGAGAAGGAGATGAATGGAAGACAGCATTCGGAACAAGGTATGGACACTTTGAATATGTAGTTATGCCATTCGGTCTCATCAATGCTCCAACAGTCTTTAAACATATGATGAGTGATATCTTTTGAGAGTATTTAGATGATTTTGTGGTAATATATCTTGATGATATCTTGATATTCTCCAAAAATCTAGAAGATCATGAATGTCATGTGAAGATAGCCCTAGAGAAACTAAGATAAAAAGGGTTATATGCAAAATTGGAGAAGTGCTATTTCCATCAGATAGAAGTAGAGTTTTTAGGGTACATTGTATCAGAGAAAGGAACCTTAATGGACCCTAAGAAGATCGAGACAATCCTTGATTGGCAACTACCTTCATGTGTTCGAGATGTACAATGTTTTCTAGGGTTTGCCAATTTTAATAGGATATTCATTAGAGATTATTCCAAGATTGTGACACCTCTTACCAAGCTTACAGGAAACTCAAAATTTTCATGGAATGAAGAAGCAGAAAAAGCCTTTCAGATTTTGAAATCAGCATTAACCAAAGAAGGATGAAGAGGCCTTTGATCAACAGGAGAGTGTATTACTCAAACCTGAGCATCTCCAGTTAGCAGCTATCTCATCCACCCATCCTGAAGATTCAGCCTTGAATCATTTGATTCGTGAGAATCTACCACAAGATGAATTATTTTGTAACATTAAGCAGAAAACTCAAGAAGGAAAAGTCCAAGAAGTAAATGAACTCCAGGAAAAGGATGGGTTATTATTCTATAAGAGCTTATTGTATGGAATCAATCCACAAAAGGAAGTAAGCCCAAAGCTTTGTGGAAAGCTTCAAACTTCTCCCTAGGTAGAGCCTTCGTGAAAAGGTTTGCATTGTTCTCCTGCGTGGGCACATATGCCAAGCTTATCTCCCCAACAGAGAACCTCTCCTTGACATAATGATAATGCACCTCAATGTGCTTAGTGCGAGCATGGAACACAAGGTTCCTTGCAACTAGCAATGTGCTCTGACTGTCAGTGAAGATGGCAGAAGACTGGCCAACACCCAAATCAACCATAAGGCATCTAAACCACACACACTCAACAGTAGTTGTGAAAGCTGCCCTATACTCAGCCTCACAACTAGAAGTGGCCACAGTAGGCTGCCTCTTGCTCACCCAAGATATACATGAGCTACCAAGCATGAAGCAAAAGCCACTAGTGACAAGTGTCATAGCAACCAACCTAGGCAGAGTCAGAAAAATCATGGAAATCTGGTAGTAGTGATCCCCCCTTGGGATAAAACAATCCAAGTATCGGAGTACCACTCAAGTAGCGAAAGATGCACTTAACTGCCTACCAATGCTTGACTCCTGGGCAATGCATAAACATGCTCATCTGTGAGACACCAAACTCAATATCTGGCTGAGTAATGCATAAGTAAATCAAGCAGGTGCTTTTAGTTGGAATATTTTCAAAACCATGTGGAATCAGATAGGCATGTATCTTTTCATACCAAGCACGTGGTGCTTGCTTTAAGCCATATAATGCCTTCTTTAACCTGCACACCTAGTTCTCATGCCCTTTTTGCACAAAGCCATGGGGCTGAAAAGCATACACTTCTTCATGCAGGTTCCCATTCAGAAATGCTATTTTGATATCAAACTGATGTACATTCCAACCATGATGAGTTGCACGTGCATAGATGCTACGAACAATAGTCATTCGGCAAGTAGGTGCAAGGGTCTCATCAAAATCAATGCCTCTTTCCTGCACATAAACCTTTGCAACAAGCCTAGCCTTATACATGTCAACTATACCATCAGGCTTACGCTTCAGCTTGTATACCCACATAGTCCCAATGGCCTTCTTGCCAGGAGGCAACTCACAAAAAGAGCAAGTACCATTCTTCATTATAGCATCATATTCAGCCTGCATAGCGGCCATCCAATTTTCTGAATTTTGTGCTTGATCAAACGAAATAGGCTCATTCTCATCACAAAGACTAGATGCAGCCATAACATAGCAATCTGATGCAAACTAGGCAGTATGAGAGCTTGCATGAGTATGATATGAGAGAGCTGCATCTAATTTGCTATCACGCAAAGTTTGCACTATCCATTTTGCCATAATTTTTGCATGCTCAATATCAACTCTCTCATCAACAAGTGCATCATGTAAATCTGCATAAAAAATGGAATGATCTGCATTATCACATGAAACCTGCAAAGGCTGAGAAGTTGCCTCATTAGGACCACCATTAGACTATCCACTTGTAAAAAAAAGGTAGCAAAGTAACATACATGTCTTTCGAGCTAACAGATGTCTCCTTAGTACATGAAAGCAATGGCTCAATAGCATCTTCCACAAAAACAACATCACGGCTAACCAAAGTGCATTTAGTATGTGGATGATACAGACGATAGCCTTTACTTTCAGAATTGTACCCAACAATAATACATTTTACTGCTTTATCGTCCAATTTTCTACAATGTGGTTCAGGCACTAATGCATATGCCAAACAATAAAAAAGATGCAGATGTGCAACAGATGGCTTGCGATCACGCCAAGCCTCATATGGATGCACCACAGTGCGCTCTCGTTCTCGAGAGCTCCACGATAATATGCTCGGAGTAGAAAACTAAGCTCCTAAGGCCGCACACAGTACTTCGGACAAATGCTTAACAATGTCAATTCAATGTCCTTATTGTGTCCCTTAAGAATGGATTCTAGCCAAAATTTTGATCATATGTGGCTCCAATAATGAAATAAGGAGCACAATCACTACAAACATGCCCATGATGTTGAGTTACAATAGGTGTCTAATTGACAATCGATTCCTAGGATGATCTACTGTTGCCGTCATGACTTGAAGTGATTGGATTCCATCCTTAGACATAGTTCTAGCATAGGTAGACCCATCATCCATGTCTTTAGTTTCCTTAAGACTCTCACAAATAGATGGTTGACGTAAGAGAACTTCATACGAGAAATTATCTTGAATAAAGACGTGAAATTCTTTTATGATTCCTCTTATGGATATGGGAACACTAGCACAAGCTCCATACAAGGTACCTACACCATTATCTATAGTTCTCATATGCCATCGACAATCTTTATCTATGGGCCATCGAAACTTATAAGAGACTTTGCTTGAAATCGCATTGATTTCAAAGCCGAAATCTACTAATGCATTTATAATCACAACATTCTTATCATTACCTATCTTAACATGCATCTATGTACCTCTAGAACAAAATTTTCTTTTAAAGGGACTTTCAAGATTCTTTTCATGATTTTCATGGTCAGGTTGAATAGGTCCTAAGAAATTTTCTATTTTTCTCTCACTTTTAGAAATCATGATCTCTTTTGTGGTTTTCTCTTTGGTTTCTTTTGTTTTTGCTTAGGATCTTTTTTGTTGTTCACATTCTTGTGTTTGATCTTGAGTTTATTTTGATTGTTCTTGTTTTTTGAAAGGCTTTGGTTCAATTTGTTTGGCCTTTGTCCTCTAACTTTTTTTGTTTCTCCTCTTGTTTTTGTTAATTGGGTTGTGATTCTTGTTTTTTATCTTTGGGTTGTGATGTTTTCCCTTGGACTATTGATGGTTTCTATTCCCTCTGAGGTTTGTTTTCGAGTAACTCTTCTTTCTCTAGTCTCTATTTCATCTCCTTCTCATTTTTCTTCTACATTGGTCAAGTGAGAAATAAGAGATTCATCTTCTATTGGTGACTCCCAAGCTGTTATTCTCCTAATCTCATATCGTGCTCCTACAAAAACCTCTATGCAAAGATCAACTTCCTTTGTGGGTTTACTTGATTCTTGTTCTTGTTCATCAAGAGCTTCTAGTTTCAATCGTCTAGTTCCTATGTTTATCGTGGTTATGTTTTTGTGGTGCCTTTTCATTCCTCCCTTACTATAATTTCCTTGGAAAGGTAGTCTAGATTGATAGTTAGAGATTTTCTTATCTATGTCTATTAATAGTCGTTGCTCACCTTAGTGGCCTTCAATAACTCACAATCTCTCAAAATGTTCTCTAATGAATCATTCGAAGGACACCTACGAGCACCACACACAAAACCATTGGGATTCTCAAGATTTTGATTAAGTTATGGTGCAAAATTTTGAAGTTGAGAATTTTGTTGGTGTGGTATTGCTTGACCAAGACAATTAGGATTTTGGTAGCGCAATTGATGCATTTGAGGATCTTGAGGAGCAAGAGGTGGCACTTGAGAAGTAAGAGGTGGCACTTGAGGAGCAAAAGGTGGTACTTGAGGTGCAAGATGAGCCTCCATAATATATGGTTGATGATTTTGAAAATTTTGATTTTTAGGAGTTTTAAAAGTTGTTTGAGAAGCTTGAGAATACATGTTTTGGAAGATTTGAGGATTTTGCACATGAGGATGAGGATTTTGTATTGAAGGATTATGCATTGGAGGAACTTGATGTGCTTGAGTGGGAGCTACATGTGGATTTTGATGGGAGCTATTACATGTTGATTAGGCTCTTGAAAAGACATTAGATTCATTTGATTTTGGAAATTTTTCATGTAATTAGATTTTAAGGTATCTACAACATTGGCTAAATTTGATTGTGTAGCGATAAGACTTTCCATTTTCTTAGTGAGAATTTCCACGAGATTGTTCAAATACGCTTTTACTTTTATCTACTTTAAAACCTTGAGTAGATTCTATCACTTGAGGAATAGGAGTAGATTCAAAAAGTATAGCTTGGATTTGATCTGTAACTTGCTCCTTAGCTTCTAGAATACTAGCTTGAGGAGAACTAGTTTGCTAATAAAGCATGGATTGTCTTTGATGTCTTTGGGCTACAACCTCTACTACTCTACACACTTTTTGCTAATTATCAGTAGACCATAGCATTTATGGAGTTCTTCTAGTCACCATTCAACTTCCCTACCAGTTTTAGGATCAAGAAGCTTAAGAAAATTGATCACAAATTAGGTCTCAAAGTTATTTTATCCTCATTAGGGAGTTGCCCATAGCATCTAAAATACTCATTTTGTAAGTGAGTGATAGAGTTACTAGGATTTGGGGAAATAACCCACCGTACCAATTATGTTGGCTATATTCTCAAGATAGAATTCTTTGAGTGTCTCCTTATGGAAAGCACTCCAAGAACAACTATCATATTGAGTAACACTATTTATGATAGAGCTATCAAATATTCTTTCAAAGAATGTTATCAAAAGGTATTCAAGAACACCAAAATTATAGCTTTCTCTTTAAACAAATCAAAGTAGCTTCATGTAATGTTGATGTCATTTGAGTTTCCCTCATCTCTCAACATATAAGAGACAATGTTTGGACTTGTTTCTCAACAATGAGGGATTTGAACCCTTCCCCTATCTTAATTGAATATGCAAGTGATGTTAGATGCTCTAGATCTATTAGAAATGCATTTACTTCATGTTGAAGATGTAATATTATGAGCAATCTAGTGCAACAATCAAGAATGATGATGATGATGATCTTATGATAAAATAAATGCAAAAAGGATATGCATAACAACCTCCCAATAGGATAAAAGCAATTTCCATGAAGCATTTGACATCAGGCACAAATGTGGGGGTGATCACAATTCACATGGATTGGGTGTGATTGCAACACATGCAGCATGTATGATGCTAATGACTTTTAGAAGGTTTATGGATGTTACAGGGAAGGTGAAGTTGGGTATGGAGAGGAGGGATGTGATTATTTAGTTCTAGAGTGGGAATGTATGAATTCAAGATAAACACTTGCACATGAATGATTATGGAAGTTAAAACCCATACACTTGTTTCAATCTTAGAAGGAAGAATGGTCCATAAGGAGCTTCTTAAACACTTCCAAGATTAAAAAATATGGATGGATGATGAGAACAATAAAAAACCATTAGCAGTGTTGGATCCTCTCATATTCATAATATTCATAAAGAGAAGACTCAAGAGATACCAAAAGTGAGTTTCTCAAAACCTTCTGGATGAGAGCGATCAGGGTTAAAGATAAACAGAAGTGATCAAGAGAGATCAAGAGGACATAGGCATCAAAGATGCATCGATGAGTTTGTTGTTATATTTAGGTAGTGATGTGTGTGAACACACTAGGACCGCCGGGGCACTTTTATCCCTCTTTAGGAGGTTTTCTCCCCCGGTTTGTATATACGTCTATTGCCCTAATGGGCTACTTATCTTTGTACATTCTCTAGTAACTCATTCAGTATTGTGTGTTGTGCTCCAAGATTCTTCTTCCTTGTGTTGTTTGCGTGCTTTCGCAGACGTCTAACTCCAATAGTTGGTATCAGAGTAGGTCGCCGCTTCATCTAGGGCATTGTCTACACCTCTCCGGTCTCATTCTCAGATTCACACGAAATATTGCAATGCTTGTGTAGGCTATTTCGTCTTTTTGTGCCAAAGGTATATACCTATTTCTATTTGCCAGTATAAGCATCTCAAAGTTTGCTACAAGTTTAGTAGAACTCATCTCGACAGTTCCATTTAACTTTTTAAGATATAGTCAATTTTTTGCACCAAGGTATTTTAGTCACCGGCCATGGCTGAAAGAAGTGATGTATTTTGTATGTTGGCCATTGAGGATAAGTTGGATGGTACCAAATACCTGTTCTGGGATTATATGATGCAACATGTATTAGTTGCAAAAGGACTGTGGAACATTGTGCAGGGTACACATAACACATTGTACCAAGCTAGGAATTAGGCTCGCATTGCTTACCTCCTAAAACAGTTGGAGAGTGAGCACATGAATGAAGGTGATTCTATGGACAGTTTTCTAACAAAGATCAAAGACTTGAAGAAACAGTTGATTTTTGCTGATGTGGTTATACCAGATAGCTCATTTGTGCAGACCGTTCTTTGTAAGACCTAAGAAGTCTCTCTTCGTGCCTCTCGATGTACAGTGTTTTCTGTGTATTCTACAGCATTTGTCCAAAGTAGTGTGTGTGGCCTTAGGAGCTCAGTTTTCTACTCCGAGCATATCATCGTGGAGCTCTCGAGAACGAGAGCGCACTGTGGTGCATCTGTATCGAAATACTTCAATATGTACTTAATAGGTGTCCCACTAAGGCGCTGCATTCTATAAATCCATATGAGGCTTGGCGTGATCGCAAGCCATCTGTTGCACATCTGCATGTTTTTTATTGTTTTGCATATGCATTAGTGCCTGAACAACATCATAGAAAATTGGATGATAAAGCAGTAAAATGTATTTTTGTTGGGTACAATTCTCAAAGTAAAGGCTATCGTCTGTATCATCCACATACTAAATGCATTTTGGTTAGCCCTGATGTTGTTTTTGTGGAAGATGCTATTGACCCATTGCTTTCATGTACTAAGGAGACATCTGTTAGCTCGAAGGACATGTATGTTACTTTGCTACCTTTTTTTACAAGTGGACAGTCTAGTGGTGGTCCTAATGAGGCAACTTCTCAGCCTTTGCAGGTTTCATGTGATGATGCAGATCATTCCATTTTTTATGCAGATTTACATGATGCACTTGTTGATGAGAGAGTTGATATTGAGCAGGCAAAAACTATGGCAAAATGGATAGTGCAAACTTTGTGTGATAGCAAATTAGATGCAGCTCTCTCATATCGTACTCGTGCAGGCTCTCATACTGCCTAGTTTGCATCAGATTTCTATGTATGGTTGCATCTAGTCTCTGTGATGAGAATGAGCCTATTTCGTTTGATCAAGCACAAAATTCAGAAAATTGGATGGCCGCTATGCAATCTGAATATGATGCTATAATGAAGAATGGTACTTGGTCTTTTTGTGAGTTGCCTCCTGGCAAGAAGGCCATTGGGACTATGTGGGTATACAAGTTGAAGCGTAAACCTGCTGGTATAGTTGACATGTATAAGGCTAGGCTTGTTGCAAAGGGTTATGCGTAGGAAACAGGCATTGATTTTGATGAGACCTTTGCACCTACTTGCCGAATGACTATTGTTCGTAGCATCTATGCACATGCAGCTCATCATGGTTGGAATGTACATCAGTTTGATATCAAAATAGCATTTTTGAATGGGAACCTACATGAAGAGTGTATGATTTTCAGCCCCGTGGCTTTGT
>CM035431.1:30437981-30445481 GCA_020310875.1 Ceratopteris richardii | reverse complement strand
ATACTTTTCAGCGAGAAGTCGATGCCTGGCATCGAATTCTCGCTGAAGTCGATGCCAGGTCTCGCTAAAGTCGATGCCTCGCATCGACTTCTCGCTGAAGTCGATGCCAGGCATCGGCTTCTTGCTAAAAAGTGTAGTTTTCAGTGAGTAATCGACGCCTGGCTACAAAAAAATATAAAATTCACTTTTTTCTTGCTGAGAAGTCTGTGCCAAGGTGTTGATGATCATCTATACTTTGTGGGCATGGAAAGACAACCTCCTCTCTCTCTCTCTCCCTGTCTTGTGGAGGCAATGAATTAATGTGACACTAGATAACCTCTATGGTCACCATTAACTCATTGCCACTCAAAACTTTGAGAAACGATAGCCAAAACCAAGAACTTTACCTCTTCAGATTTTTCTAGTCACTTAAATGACATACCTTTAGTATTTTGCTAATTTCTCTTTGCTCAAAGATCATTTCTCCAAGATCTTTTGGTGGTTGAAACTAGAAAATTAGAGCTTTCTAAGAAGCTATCATATGAAAGAAACAGATCTCTAGAGCTCAAGATATAGCCTTCACAAGATGACCCTGTATGACTTCTAAAAGTGGAATTTTTGCCTGTTTTAGTAAGTCTGGCTGTCCAAAAACGAAAATTCGATGCCTAGCATCGACTTGCAACCAAAAGTTGATGCCAGGCATCGACTTTGAGCTTTTTTAGCCACTTCTTTGTTCTTCAAATACGCACATTTAACACACATATGATGAAAACCACTTTTTTGTGGGAAGTCGATGCCAGGCATCGACTTTATGCTGAAACTCGATGCCAGGCATCGAATTGCTCCACAAACCTCATGTTTTTAAGAAGTTCTAGCAGTACATAACACTCAGAGAATAAAACACGGACTTATCAACACAAACTCGATGCCAGGCATCGAGTTGCTTGGAAAACTTGAACTTTTGAACTCATCACACAGTAGACAAACATGGAGATGATGGAGAGAGTGTCATACACAAAACATTGCTTCTCATAGCTATGAAAAACTCAGAAACCTTACAGATGCTTTCTCACTCAGAGAAGCCCAACTATACTCTGTTATATAAAATGAACTCCTTCTCACATTCTGTCACTCTCTTCCACTTCTTCTCACTCTCGCGCCACTTGATACAAATTAAGTTATATAGATTGTCTCATTCTGACTCGTGATTTTTAAAAAACGTTTAGAACTAAAGTGAACTAACTTTACAAATATAATACACTTGTGAATTTGTCCCTTCACATAGGAATGTGGTTTTCTTCTAAAGCTTTGACCTTCAAATATATGTCCAGTTTGTGAGTGTTTCTCCAATAGTAAGATCAAACTTCCTCTCACAAAGTATATATCTTTTTGCTTATACAAATTTTCTAAAGACCAAAGACTAGGGCCAAGGAAAAACGCAATGTTTTAGAATATTTGATTAAGTATCTTGGAGCGATGCGAAAAAGACCCAAAATTTACAATCTCAACCAATTCATTTCACACCAAACAAAATCAATTTCAATCTACTAGCTAGATAGGAAAGGATATACAGAAACAAATAACTTTTATCATTGAATCAGTTGCACATGGACACAATTCATTGTTTTTCCTAAAACTATCTAATGTTGTCAAATTAGTAGCATCAATCTTTAGTCTTTTCTAGCTCATTTCCTTTTTTTTTATCCAAGATAAATGAGTATTTTGATAAAATAAGGCTTTTTTTATCCATTTCATAATTCTCTCTTAAAAGTGTTAGGTAAGGTACTCTAAAATTAGCAAAATTCTACTACCCTAAAGTAGTCTAAATTTTAAAAATATGTTCAAAATTTGCATATTTTTGGGGGGTTTTAGAAAACCTTGTATACTCGTATAAAGAATTTTTTAACATCATGCAAAAAAGGCTATTTTAGTGCATAGAGTTTCTCTTTTTATGACATAGTTCTCGTTTGTTATGACTCAGTGTTACATTCATATATATATATATATATATATATATATATATATATATATATATATATATATATATATATATATATATATATATATATATATATATATATATATATATATATATACATAGCATTATATAATATAGGAGTGTATATATGTGTGTGTATATATATATATATATATATATATATATATATATATATATATATATATATATATATATATATATATATATATATATATATATATATATATATATATAGCAGTATATAAAGCAGTATATAAAGACACACACACACACACACACATATGTATGTATGTATATATATATATATGTATGTATATATTGCAGTATATATATATATACATACATACATACATACATACATATATATATATATATATATATATATATATATATATATATATATATATATATATATATATATATATATATATATATATATACATAGCAGTATATAATACTCTAGGAAGCTCCATCAAAGCCAATCAAATCAACTACCAAGTTGTTAGCCACCAAAAAGTGTACCTATAGTGATTGCTAGCTAGTTTCCTAGATTATTGGAAAATTGAGTTTCCATGTAAGTTGTAGATAAAATCTTCTATGTATCCCCACCAAATTATTTTCAATGTATCACATAGTACTAGAGTGTGCTCAATTCCAAAAAGTAGGCCCTAGCTCAAGAAAATTTCTATCCTTCTTTGCATCCTAACTTTAGGAAACCTCATCGCTCTGTATAGACAGACAATGTCTTCACCAATCAAGTGTGCTTGTAGAACAGGTTTTGTACTCTTTGTGTACTCTTTGTTTATTGAATCAAGCATTTTACTAAACTTTTTGTATACTTTATCAGAATTTGACTAAATTTGAATTTTGTCCTCTATCTGAAGTGTGAAAATCAATCACATAATTGCACTTTCATCTCTTCCCACAAGTAGAGGGTGTTGAGTACAAGTTGTCTATCTATGAGTGGATGGTTCTCATTGAAAAAACATTGAATTGTATTGCTTTAAAGATTTTTTGGTAGATCATAGATCTACTTGAAATGCTATGAAGCACAAGACTGATCTTTGTTTGGCCTTACAAAAAATCATAAAATAGATAGACGACATCTCTATAGAGGAACCTAGTGGAGGGAAATTACCTTCCTAACTTACTTGAGGTGTTAGAATCATCCCCTATAAGTGGCATGCGAGTATTTAGAAGATTTGAAACATCAATAACTTCATATAAAGAACTTGGAGGGATCAAAAAACTCAAGAAGTGAAGAAAGGAAACATTCACCAATCAAGAAGATAAAGGTGATTCAAAAAATCAAAGGGTATTGAGGGAGACGCTATCAAGAGGTACTATCTATACACCCTCAAGGCTTCAATGCCTTTGAAGAGTTAGAGGGTACACTTTCGCTTACTATTACAAATTACAATGCAAAATACAGAAGGTAGAGAAAGCCAACTATCAAATTTAGGCTTAGTAAGTATCATATGGGAAAGGATTGTAGGGATGTGTCATAGATTCAATGCCTATGTATATGATCCACCATATGATGGACAAGAGAAAGCCTTGAATGAATGTATATTAGGGGATAGAAGTTTCATACGTATCCTATCCCAGCATAGGACCAATAGTATGATTGGGAACATACAAGAATTGGATACATTCCAAAAGGTTTGGGAGACACTTCAGGGATTATACTCATCCTACACCAAGGCCCCAAAAATTCACCGCAAGAATGAGCTTAATAATCTTATTAAGGCACCTAGTTCTTATATAAATGAGTACAATTTTTAAGGTAAAGAAGCTTGATAATTTTCTAGTCTCAATTGAGATCCCAATCAAGGATGATGATATGATGGCTCATACTCTCAGTGCTTTAGATAAGGTGAGAGATGGAAGGCTTTCTCCTCGAATTGTATCTGAGGGATTCCTGTCCATAATTTGACCAGTGATTCACATTGATGATGATTCCAGAGATAAACCAACAAGGACCGCAATCAAAGGGAAAATCAAACCCAAATTTTCTATGTAGGTTAAGGAAAGTGAAAAAGAAGTGGAAATACCTCTGAAAGCAAGGTGGAGAAGAATATCAAAATCCATCTCAATTGAGAGTGCTATAATTGTGGAAAACTAAGACACATTGCCAAGGACTAAGTAGAAGACACATTCTTATGATGTATGAATCAAATGACAGAGCTAGCATAGATCACACATGGTACATAGATTGTGGTTGGTTATAGTAACCAAGTGAGTTGTACTAGGAATGTGTTCTTCATTTTACATTCACTCGCCAATAATGGACGCTTAGAAATGTGGGATGACAATGAGCATAGAACCACACATATGGGAGATGTTGTATTGGGTTGACCTCACAATTATGGTATCTATATATTGTTCATTTTTAGTTATGTTTTGAATTGTGTGTATGGTATTAAGTAATGAAAAGTCTTGTTCGATTGATTGTTATTATTGTTTATATTAAGCATGTGTTTTCTTACTTCAATTATATAATTCATTCATAATTATATGTGCTTCTGTGTATATAAAATGTATATATGCACATGTAGGTATATATCTATATGTGTAAGTGTGTCTATATGCATGTGTATGTATGTATCTCTGTATATATGTGCATGTATGTATGTGCAAATGTATATGTGTATATGCATGTATCTTCATGTGCATGTCTAAGTAAATATGTGTATGTGCATGTGCATGTGTATGTGTGTATATTTATGTATGTATGTATGTGCATAAATATATTTGTAATATGTGTGTGTACATATGTGCATGTATATGTGTGTAATATGTGTGTATATGAATGTATGTACATATGTATATGTGTATATGCATGTATGTGCATGTGCATGTGTACGTGTATATGTGTATGTATGTGTATGTGCATGTGCATGTGTATGTGTGTGTATATGTATGTAGCTGCATGTGCATGTGTAAGTGTATATGTGTATATATGTGTATATGCATGTGCATGTGTATGTTTGTGTATATGTATGTGCATGTATATTTGTAAGTGTATGTGTATATGTATGTATGTATGTGCATGTGTGTGTACGTGTGTGCATATAGATGTGTATATATGTGTACTTGTGTATATGTATATACATATATGCATATGTATGTGTATGTATATAAGCATATACAAGTGTAAGTATATGTTTGTGTATATGTATGAAACATGCCTGTGCATGTGGATGCATTTCTATTTGAATCCATGTGCATGCATGTGGATGTGCATATACATGTATTTAAGTATATGTTAATGTGTGTATGTGTATGTATATATGCAATAATGCATGCATGCAAGTCTTTTTATGCGGTTGTAGAAATGTTTGTGCATATGCATGTGTATGTGTGTGTATGTGTAAGTATATGTGCACATGTATGTGCGTGTATATATGTGTGTGTATGTGCATGTGTATATGTGTATATGTGTGAACGTGCATCTTCATCATGTATAAGTGTACATGTGCATATCAATAAGTGTGAGTATGCTAACTAATGAAAATAAAACAGTTCAAATGATATACAAAGAATGGAACTTGTACTTACAATAGTTAGCGATATTTTTTGCTTGGTTAGCTTCTTGGATAACCTGCAATAGAGAGAGAGAGAGAGAGAGAGAGAGAGAAAGAGGGAGATAATTCAAAGAGAGAAATAGTTAGAAAGAGAGAAACATAGACAGAGAGAGGCAATAAGATCAAGATTAAACATAACAACATTATTTCAACTCGTAAGCACAGTGCAATTGCAAACATTAGAGAGCTCTTCGATCAGATGCATGTAGATGCCGATCAAAGAGCCTACAATATTTTAATTTTGTTTTGTCAAAAACCCATCATGTAAGGGATGCTAAGGTGTTCTACATGCCTGTGCAATCAGCATCACATAAGCGACATTTATTAGCCTTGCTTATGCGATGCAAATTAGTGTCACTTATGCAACACTTTTTCTAAATTAAATTCTCGCCTTAGTGATGCCCAAGGGAGTGTCGCATATCCCATTGTGCCACACGTCGATAAAAACATCGGCTCTGTTGTCGTTTAAGTCACATTCTCTGCTCGACACTTGTTGTGATGCTTTATGCAATTTTATAGCGACGAAATTGTGTTGCGTTAATTGTGGCTATGTGCCCCTATTCCTTGTAGTGTAAGCTACTTGATTCCCTCGCAATGTAGTGATACATGAAAGCGTGTGATTAAAATGTGTCCCATCAAGAATCTAGTTTGAAATGTTAATTGTTTGAAGCCTTGAGGACCTAATATATTGGTTCATGTTTTTCTCATCAAGAATATTAAATATGATAAGGTTGGTATTTGAATTTCGACACTCACTCTCAACCATCAGCATAGGATCAGCATTCCAAATTCAGCTCTTGAACTTCGTGATCTTGGCTCCATCAAGAGCCTTGGTAAAACGTGCTAGCATAGTTTTCCTTTTGATTCGATGATCCACATTCATGTCATTGATTTAATTTAAATATGTTTCTGTTATATGATTTCATTTGCTATTCACGTTTTTGAAGAGTGTATCTAACAACATTTAATTCATAGGAAAACTTGCGACAATGTCATATACTCAAAGTGAGTAGAAGAGAGAGAAATAGTGGGTCTTTTCTTTGAACTCCCTAGGATGGTCTTGCTTCCAAAGGGGACGAGAACATTATCAACTTTGACTGTAATTCGCCACAATCTTCTTGTAATAATTTCTTCTTTATAATTAAAAAATTATTTTTTCAAAACAAAAGAACTATTACTTATCCTACCATTCTTGGATCCTAGAAACTTTGGTTGACAATAATAAGGCTAGAGAAGGGAGACATTCCTTGATCCTTTGAGGTAACTTAATGATTTTGTATTGGCAATCAGGCATCGGACTTTGGGCAGGTGCATATCCTCTAAACGTAATCTCACAAAAGATGATATATATGGCCTTGTAATTGTGGCATATATAAAAGATCCCATACCTAAAAAAATTAGTATTTAATATATGTTTACCTTCATGGAACTTTAATACAAGGTTGACCTCGAATCAAAGTGAGATGTTATTATAGTTACATGTGGCATATTTTGTGAAAATGTAAAGAATCTATGTCTTCTCCATGAGACACATGTCTTGTACTTTGTATGTCACCTCAAATCCAATGCAAAGCTTATTAATTTATCTTCTAAGATTCTCATTTCATATTAAAGTTTCGTCTTGATATCTTTCATTCTTCCCTCATCATTACGTATGATAACCAATCCATCAAGATAAGTACAAACGTAGAAAAATCTTTCACATTCTTCATAGAGAGAGAAGGGTCTGCATCATTATGAAAGTAACCATATTTACAAAGATATTCAAAATGCCTTTGATTCAAAGATCTTGGTGATTCGTTCAGGTCATATAAAAGCTTCTCTATCGGACATACATGATGAGGAGATAGTTTAAAGCTTTGGAGATTTCGCTTTTGTCCATGTAAAGTTTTTCCTACACCACCATTTAAGAATGTATTCTCAAAATATACTTGG
>CM035431.1:30425481-30430481 GCA_020310875.1 Ceratopteris richardii | reverse complement strand
TACAGATGGCTTTTTGAGAATTACGGTCCTTCATGACTATGTTTGCTGGCACGCCGATTGTAGAATGGTTTGATATCTATCTGAACGAGTGACTTGATTCTTGTGCTAAGGTTTCCAGCGAAGTAAGTACTGAAGTAGTTGAGCATAAGCGAATCTGGCTAAGTTCCCATAGACCACTGTATCTGACGTAGTTGTATTGGGAAAACTAGTATAGGGCCTCTTTTCTTACAGACCCCTTCCACTCCCAAGAACCCAAGGACCAGGTAAAATGCATTTCCGATAGTTGGAAAAGGCGCTTTACCAACCGGACGGTTAACACTGGCGATCCTACTAGGGATGTGGCATCAAGATTTCCGTTTCGCTGATGCAAGAAGTATAAAGATTACCATTTGTGTGTCGAACGTAATATTTAGAACGAACGCTGATCGACTGCAAGGATAGTCATTGTTTTTGGACAACTTTAAAGAAGTATAGTACGAGTAGTATATGCCGGTTACTCGATCCGGTGAGACGTATCCAAAGAACAAACAGTCAAGAATACCTAATCTACTAAGAGCTAGAAGCGTAGGAAGATCCAAACCTGTTGACAAAAAAGAAAGAAACGTTACTAACGATTCCGGTCATATTCCGGTTGACTTTTCTGCATCTCTGATAGATTCTGGTACTATTTTGGCACAGTCTGTCAAAGATATAGTAATCCCAGAACCTACCAAGACGCATGTGGAATCTAGCTTAACACTCTTGGGAAAAGATTCATATGCTTGATAGGGTAGCAGGGCACGAAATGTATTCATTTTTAGATGGATACAGTGGATATAATCAAGTTAGGATGGCTGAACAGGATATTCCGAAGACCGCATTCATCACCAACTGGGGTGTGTTCGCATGCACTGTTATGTGGTTTGGTTTACGAAATGCTCCCAGTACTTTTCAAAGATGCATGCAAGAGATATTCTCACCTTACCTTACTTCGTTTATGCAAGTTTATCTCGACGATTTTTCAGTATTTGGCAAAATGATAGTACATCTGTTCCATTTATGGTGCTGTTCCGAAAAATGTAGAAAATACAAGCTCTGTTTAAATCCAAACAAGTCTGTATTCGCGGTCTCCTGTGGAAAATTACTTGGTCATATTGTGTGTGCGCAAGGCATTCAAGTAGATCCCGATAAGATTTCAGCAGTATTAGAAGCGCCTGCACCAACATCACCTAAGGAAGTAATGCGCTTTATGGGCCAAGTTAGATGGCATGGACGACACTTACGGTGGCTTGCCCATTTGGCAGTACCACTGAACAGAGTAATCACCAAGACCCCACGACAATTTGAATGGACTGAGGAGTGTTAGATAGCGTTTGATTGATTAAAGTGTTTATTAACATAGGTTCCCATATTACAACCCCCAGACTGGGATCACCCCTTCCATGTATTTGTTGATGCTTCAGATATAGCTATTGGCAGCGTCCTAATGCAAACGACCGGTAAATGGTTCATACCTGTGTATTACGCCAGTCGAAGATTAGCCCCTGCTGAACGGAATTACTCGGTAACAGAATGAGAATGTTTAGGTCTAGTGTATTCAATCAAAAGGTTCAGACATTATCTACTAGGCCGCAAGTTCACTTTCCACACAGATGATGCTGCACTTATTTATTTAGTTCGGAAACAGCATTTGGGAGGACGGTTAGCACGATGGGTGCTGCTTTTGCAAGAATTTGACTATGAAGTTATACATAGACTAGTCACCTCAAACGCCTTAGCAGATTTTCTGTCTCGCCTAGACTCCGGTGAAGCTCCGCTAGGTGTAGATGACACAACTCCAGCGATCTATACTTCTGAACCAACTCACGATGAAAGCACCGACCTGCCTATGCTAACTAATTATTATGATAAGATATTGACCTTTCTCAATAATGGATACCTGCCATCACAGACTTCCACAGCAATACGCAGAAAAGTTGCTATCATTCAGCCGCCGATTCCGGTTGATTGCTGGTGAAATATATTATGTGGATCATACCGGAATTCTACTTCGTTGTATTCCTCCACACGAAGTAAACTCAGTCATCACTTTGGCTCACTCGATCCCGACAGGAGGTCATTTTGCTGTATATTTAACCCACCGAAAAATTCTGCAGAGTGGACTCTGGTGGCCGACTATGTACAAGGATGTGTTGCAGTTTGTCAAATCCTGTGATAATTGCCAAAGAACCGGACAACCATTACAACGACATCATTTTCCTCTTCAACCTATACTGCCATTAGAACCCTTCCAGAAATGGGGTTTGGATTTCATTGGTCCTATTACACCACCCTCAGTTCTCAACAATAATCACTATATCTTAACATGCACTGATTATACGACAAGATGGGCAGAAGCATGGGCTTTACGGTCAGCTACAGCTATTGTGGTAGCAAAGTGCCTACTAACAGACGTTTTTCCAAGGTTTGGATTACCCCTCGAACTGGTAACAGATCAAGGCACTCATTTTGCTAATAACTTGATAAAGGTACTTACACATTCGTTCCAGATTACTCATAAATTTAGTTCTCCATATTATCCGCGTGCTAATGGTCTGGCCGAGAGTACCAACAAGTCTTTGCTAAATATACTTCGAAAATTGATTATGGACGCACTAGAAAGATGGGATCAACTGTTACCTGCCATACTGTGGGCATACCGAACAACTTATAAAGTAACCATAGGACTGACTCCTTTCAAATTAGCCTTTGGAATCGAAGCTATAGCACCAATGGAGATAGTGGTGTCAAGTTTAAGAGTAGCCATCAACCGGAAATTACTACCGGAAGATTCTCTGTCATTTCAGTTGGAGACCCTCAGAGATTTAGACGAACATCGATGGCACAGTTTTATAACTATGAGGGAAGTACAGCTAAGGCAAGCCAAAACACATGATAGATATCTACGAACTCCAGTTTTTACGGTAGGACAACTTGTCCTCTTCTACAATGCAAAATCAAATCGCTCTGCCGGCAAATTTAAGCTACGATGGTTTGGCCCTTATCGAATAGCGGAACAGGTGGGCCCTACAACATTTCGGTTAACCACATTAACCGGAATTCCCTTGCCAAAAGTAATAAATGGATCGAAGCTGCGACCATATCGAGAAGCATCACATCTGCGATAAGACATTACGCGGAGCGCCGCGACTTTTGACTTTCTCTTTTCAGCCCTTTTCTTTCTTTTAAATTTTGCATAATCAATAAATTAAGTATAAATAGCCGTATTTTGAAACCGCCGCCCTCTCCTTTTTTTCCCCTGCATGCATGCCAGAGATAGGAATTATAATCCCTGTTGCGTGATTATTACTACTTTTAAGTACTCTCTACTACATTATCCCGCTCGCCGAACAAACGTTATTGTGTTTTTGTGATTACACTCTTTGTTTCACCGTGTTCTATGTATCCATGCTCTGTGCTCTGTATCCGTGTACACCATGGAGTCATTAGCCAACTATACTGCTTTCTATGACGGACTCCCTACTGACGTAGGAGAGTTCTTGCGCACTCGACACTCATCCAACGTAATTAGGGCATACTCTGCTATCGATTAGGCCGCTCATGAACCCGTAAACTTTGCCGCTTACTTCGTCAACCGAATCTACAAGGAGGATGTCGCAATAAGAAAATAGGGTCGCAAGGTAATGATAAGTTCGAAATATGTCTGAAGACCAAGTCAGCAAATCTATAACAAGTAGTAGCAGAGAGTAGAATATGAGCAAGAAACAAGTATCTGACTAATGATTATAGTGCAAAGTGCAAATTGTCAGAAGTGTATAATTGGACATTTTTGCACTAAACAAAGTAATGCTAAGAAAGTTCATTTTGAAGTAAACATGATGGCTGTGTTTCATGATGTTTTTGGCACATGTAAAAGACTTGCTAAGTGGATCATCGATATGCGAAGTAATAGGCGGATGAAGATTTTTATCTATGCTAAAATACTGGTAAGTTGTATGAAGTGTCATGTCCAAATCAAGGATCATCATTGCAGCAAGTGGCAGTTCAAGCTTTGTTACTTAAAGAATGCATATGTCCAGTGCTATCTAAAAGCTGCCAGGATAATATTTTCTCTGCGATTTCTGCATCAATGTCTGAATCAAAAATCATGAGATGGCAAATCAGGAAGAGAGGAACTGTACAGAGAATGAAGGAGACTACAACAAAGGAGACGGATACTTCGTTACAAGATGATGGCGATGAAGTTTTGATGACTTCGACAATGTCTAAAGTGCAACATAAGAACAGAAGATTATTCACAGATTTTAAAGTAGAGCTTGATATACACTCTATGTGCAATAAGAATTGGCTCCAAAGAATTGGATTACTATAGTTTGCCATGTTACCATGGGAGCGTTGGACATGTAATGATGACGCAAAGAATCAGTTGCAAATTATGCGGAGAACAAAAGGTCAGATATTACATCAGGTACAATTTTCCCCAAAATTAGTTTCAGAAATATTTCAATTACCTCTTTATGAAGCTGTAACTATTCCAAGATGTTCGGAAGAGGATTTGAGAAAAGACTTTGGAAATTGCGAAGGAAGCAGGAAATATTATATGATAAAGAAAGCAACATATATTCGTCGGGAAAAACTAAAATGGTATTTAGAGAAACTATGCTTTCTCGTTAAATTTGATTCTATGTCCAGAGAAAATTTTTCACCGCCGGTGTATGCAGAAGGAGGTGGAAAAGTAAGTTGGGCACACTGGATGTATAATCACCTATATACTCAGATCTTTGTTGGGGATAAGCGCAGGACACAAACAAATAGTCGACTGTCAATATATTTAGTGGCATTGTTCGAGTATGTGCAGTCAGTCAAGGATCAGAAGAAAATTAATTTTTGTATGAGCAATCCAGAGCACGAACAAATAGCAGAGCAAGAAGAAATAACACAAATGCAAGATATTATTTTCCAAATGACAGATGGCATTGAACAACCGCTTGTATTTAGAACTCCTTTCAAACTGTCAACAA